>JAPQWV010000126.1:600000-780000 GCA_027422505.1 Craterostigma plantagineum | reverse complement strand
TAAAAACTGCTACCTCGTCACTCAAGCGGTGAACATAAGGAATCGAACAGTCCCACCTTTTCCTAAGCATTCTATCGGGAATTTAATCGCCGTGTCGGCGCTGAAGTTGTGCCCTTTTAAAGAAGAAGGCGACGGCGAATTGGTTTTGCTTATGAGAGATTCCGTCGATAGAACTATCGATGGTTGCGGAGGAATGTTTAATGGCGGTGAAGAAGGGTGCAATATTAATAGTGTTCTTTACGATCCTTACATCGAATTGGCGCAGACAATGTTGGGCGGCGGCGGAGAGGAGACCAGAGTTATTTCATTATCGGATTGGAGCAAATTCGAGTTCTACGGAGCTGATTTTGGATGGGGAAATCCCATTTGGACAAGCGTCGCAACTATGCCCATAAACGACATGGTTGTGCTCATGGGAAACAAGGAAGGAGATGGTATTGAAGCTTTTGTTCATCTCTATGAAGAAGACATGGTTTTGTTCGAGCGAGAAATAGTTAGGTTGGTTGGTGAAGATACTCCACCAATTTAATTAGGCTCGCTATTGCAAGACATCAAATAAAACTTTTGCTTGCGTTCTTGGTTTTTCTTTGATTTCCTAATTAATCATGTGAAAAAAGATATAGCATAGCGTCCTCCAAATAGTACATCATATAATTAAAAATCGAACCCGAGACACACTTATAGACTCTACTTAAATTAACAGAGATTATAATGATAAAAGAAAGCGTGGAATTAACAGCTCATATGATGCTAACAACATGATACACGAAGATAGATAACATCTCCTCGACGTATTTCTTTGTTATTATCATACATTACACGCAACCCAAGAGGAGACTCATTATCTTTAAGAGAGATTCTTGGTATGCGCGAGATCCACGAGGAGAATATTTATATTACGAAAAAAAAATGAGTGGATTTTCATTTGGATACCTCATTAATCTATAGTTGTGGATCCCTTAACATTATTACACACTAAATTAAGGATTCTATTTATCTATTGACTGGGGCCACTTGGATGGATCATGAACTCTGTGCCACAACGGTGTTCCACCACCGTGTTCCACCAACTATTTTCCGACAAGTGTTAAACTCAGTTGACCAACTGTACACTTGCGGCAGTTGACCAACTGTACACTTGCGGCAATTCGGTTGGTGGAACACCAGATTGGAACACCATTATGGAACTGAGGATCCAATCTAACTGTCTCCCAACTCTCTTCTTAATTAATTTATTATCCATGCATGGCACGCGAGCCACCATAAATATCTAAACGTATAATAATATACATCGCGACAAGAATGTTAAATAGTAATATGATTTTATTTTTGGGCAGGTTTATATATATCTATATATACAGATAGTACCTTCTCCCTTCCATCCATTGGAATCAACCAGAAAAAAAGCCTCATACATTAATTACCTGAAAAACATTTACTACATTTTCTGTACTGTTTCTTGTCCTAAATCCATAATGATGAAGACAGTTAGCAGAAAGACGATAAAACCATCCACGCCAACTCCACAAAACCTCAAAAACTACCAGATTTCTCTAACAGACCAACTCTACGTAGCCACTAACGTCCCCATCGTTCTCTTCTACTCGCCGCCGTCGGCTCCGCCTCCTTCCGGCGATGATGACGTCATCGTCCGCCTGCAGAAATCCTTAGCAGACACCTTGCCGCGATTCTACCCTTTGGCCGGAAGGTTCGTGAAGGAAGACCACGTCGTCCTCTGCAACGACGACGGCGTTGACTTCGTCGAGGCATCCTACGCTTCTCCGTTCAAGAACATCTCAGAGTACGCCGAGAGAGCTATGGCCGATCACAAGCTAAACGACGTGCTTCTTACAAGGCCCACCTGCGAGGCTGATGACGTCAGCGATCCCATAGCTTCCATACAAGTTACGAGGTTCCCCTGCGGCGGTCTTGCCATTGGGCTGAGCATTTCTCACAAGATCTTCGACGCTAATTCGGTCTCGACTTTCATAAGCGCCTGGGCCCAAGAAGCCAAGATAATAACAACGACCCATGATTCTTCTGCTGTCCAAGGATCGAAGGTAATCATAAACCCTAATTTCGACGGTCCCAAGTTGCTTCCATTCAAGAAGATCGATTTTGGTCTTGATGGGATTGAGTTTGCGAGAACCGTACACCCAGACATTATTGCCAAGAGATTCTCATTCGACAAGGAAGCAATCTCTGCCCTAAAAGCCAACGTTATAAGAGAAAACAACGATGAGAAAACAAGGCGAGTGTCGAAAGTCAACGCTGTTTGTGCCCTAATACTCAAGGCCGTGATCCACGTTGACAAGTCGAAGCATGGGAAAAAGCTCAGAACTTTCCTCGTCAACCAAGCCGTGAACATAAGGGACAGAACCATCCCTCCCTTTCCTAAGCATTCTTGCGGTAATATAATAGCCATGTCCGTGCTAAATCTGTCCCCCGAAGGTAATAACGTGAAGCTCGAAGACTTGGTTTCTTCCATCCGTGACGCCATAGACAAAACTGTGACCAAGTGCTCGAGCTTGTTTGATGGCGAAGGTAGGCATAACATGCTTTACGATCCTTTCATGGAGATGACTAGGACGGCCATTTCTTGCCGCGACGAAGCTCGGGTCATGGTTATCTCAGACTGGACGAAGTTCGAATTCTACGAAGCTGATTTTGGATGGGGAAAGCCTTTTTGGACGAGCATCGCCACCATGCCTGTGCCTAACATGATGGTGCTTTTGGGAAACAAGGAAGGTGATGGGATTGAGGCTTGGGTTCATCTGTTTAAGGAAGAGATGGTTTTGTTCGAGCAGCAATACGAGGATATAATGAGCTCATTACATGCTTGATTACATTCAAACTATTCTATAATAAGGTTTTTAAGTTCCGAAGATTACAATAAATAAATAAAACCAGCAGCTATTCGTCGTCTACATATTTTTGTTAATTCGTATATCATCCAATCGTTACTGTATTTAGTTGCTCGCTTTGCCCTATATATCTATATTTCTGGATATAGTAATTTTTATTTTCTCAATTATGTCAGAGTTCTACCCGCGAAGTTCGAATTTTGTTGCTCATTTTCATCGTGGAAATGATTTACGTTATTTATATTGTTCCAGAAAATTGTCTCGTATCGATAGAAAAAAAAAAATAAAAATACAGGAGTTACTGTCCAATAATTGAATTCCAATCAAATATTTTTTAATAATAATAAATTCTGGATAACATATTTACACTAAATGATAGTAAAGACGAAAGACACTATTTATTAGCTTCGTAAACGAACACAAAACGACAAAATCTAAACGATAATTTTTGGGGAAATTATAAAATTAGGTCACTAAGTATACATGTTTTCGTTTTGGGTCACTATGTTTGATAAGTGCAAAAGTAGATCACTAACTTTCAATGTGAAAATAATTTTGGGTCACTTTTCAATTTTAGGTCACTAAGAATATATTTTTTCTATTTTGGGTCACTAAATTTACATTTTTTTCAATTTTGGGTCACTCATTTGTTACTAATATTATAAACATGGTGACCCAAAATTGAAAAAATCTAAACTTAGTGACCCAAAATCGAAAAAATATATTCTGAGTGACATAAAATTGAAAAAATGACCCAAAATTATTTTCACATGAAAAGTTAGTGACCCACTTTGCAATTATCAAACATGACCCAAAAATGAAAACTTGTATACTTAGTGACCTAATTTTATAATTTTGCCTAATTTTTTTTTTCCCAACAAATCTAAACGATAACCATGTCTCAGGTAAGCTGAATGCTTAAAATCGATCTTCGTCTGTTAGATTTCGTATCGGCTTTGTGATTATTTATCTCTTCTCAGTGTTTTACTTGGAATAAATAATGGAACGCAATGTCTTTGAAGTGCTCATGTGCATAATTGTTTGGATCTTAGTTATATAGAAGTTCTACATGATTCAAATGGTAGTCTTGCGATCTCATTTAGCAGTTTATATATCTCCACAGGTTAGTGGGTTTGTGGGAGGCGAGAGAGATTACAGAAAACTGGAAGGGGACACGGGGCCGCTCGTTTATCCAGCTGGATTTCTATACATATACTCGGCGATTCAGTATATTACTGGTGGAGAGGTTTACCTTGCGCAGGTTTGATTTCTTTTTCTTTGCTGTTTTTTATATCTAGTTAATCTTGTCATTTATATACTTCTGGTGAATGCGTTGGGTTTTTCTTGCTCTCGATCAAGTTCGGCTTCTTGATGTTAAGCACTAAGTAGTCTTAACCTTGAACTCGTTCGATTGCAGATTCTGTTTGGTTTGCTCTACATTGTGAATCTTGGGATGGTGCTGTTAATATATTTGAAGACTGATGTGGTATGGATTTCTCATATTTATTGCCTTTAAGATGATCCGTTTCCCTCTTGTGGTAGTAACTAGTGAAAATTCAGGAGTTAAATTCAAGCAAAACCTTTTTGCAGGTTCCTTGGTGGGCTCTATGCTTGCTTTCTCTGTCTAAAAGGGTGCATTCGATCTTCGTGCTCCGATTGTTTAACGACTGTTTTGCC
The DNA here is from genome assembly GCA_027422505.1 of Craterostigma plantagineum. Lineage (NCBI taxonomy): Eukaryota > Viridiplantae > Streptophyta > Magnoliopsida > Lamiales > Linderniaceae > Craterostigma > Craterostigma plantagineum. The sequence goes on along the minus strand of JAPQWV010000126.1, from coordinate 775,459 downwards.
ACAACACTCTTTCACGCCGCACTGATATCATTTCTTCACCAGAAGTGGCACCTCGGTTTGGTTATTTTCAGGTAGCATGTACTAATGGTTGTGTAAGCACTTGAAAGTTCTGCTGCTTTTATATACAGTGGCCTTTTGTAAATCTTTGTCCTAAAATTTCTTTAGACGTTCTTCGTGTTAGCGCAGTGGAGCTGTCTCAGTAAAGATGAATATCCTCCTTTATGCACCTCCCTTATTACTCCTTCTGCTTAAGGTACTCAGAACTTGAACGCTTAAACTTTTCAAAGCTGCAACTCTGACTCAACATAAAATTCTGCTACGTAGGCTATGGATGCTTTTGGAGTTATAACTGCTTTAGCAGCTGCGGCACTGGTGCAGGTGCTTTATGTAACTTATGCTTGCGTGATTCATCCAGATATCATAATACAGCTGCAACATAATTTTCAGATTTGATCGGTAACTTGCATAGTTTTCATTTTATTAATTTTCAGATATTCCTTGGACTACCTTTTTTGTTATCACACCCTATTGCGTATATCTCGAGAGCCTTCAATCTCGGCCGGATCTTCATTCACTTCTGGTACCTCTTACGACTTTAAGAAGTTAACAGCTTGAAATATGACATCTATCGTGAATTAAACTACACGATTATTGTATATTTCCGTGTCATGGATATCTGCAATTCTTTGTGGTGATATGATCAACGCATTCTTTTCGGGCAGGTCTGTTAATTTTAAGTTCATCCCGGAGCACATCTTCATCTCTAGACAACTTGCTCTGTTTTTTATTGGCGGCCCATCTTACCTTGCTTGTCGCCTTCGCTCAACTTAGATGGTGCAGGTGTGCTACCTTGTAACATTTTATATTTAAAATGGAAAAAAAAAAAAAAAAAAAAAAAAAAAAAAAACCGAAAGCTTGCTTAGTAGGCGCCTTTTTCAATTTTCAATCAATGTCTCGTTAGATGTTATTTCTCTTGCATTGTTTGCAGACACGAAGGAGGACTGTACCCTTTCCTGCATTCTAAACTTGCTCAGTTGAAGGTTAGGCTTGCCCTTCGTAGTTCTTTTCCCATCAAGAGTGTCAATAGCTCCAAGTCGAAGTCGAGGATGCTTAGCCCCGAGCGTAAGTATTTAATTGGAACTGATTTTGATCCATTCCCATCCTTAATCTTCTCATCATTTTTTCATTCAAAATTCTGCTTTCTTCTCTGTTCAGATATAGCCTCGACATTGTTTGTCGGAAATTTCATTGGAATTATATGTGCTCGGTCTCTACATTACCAATTCTACTCTTGGTACAGCTCTCTTGTACACCATTTTCTGTGTTCTCGGCTCATCTCAAGTATGCAAAAAAGATAAATGTTACTCTCTTTCTCGTTCATTCTCGTACAGGTATTTCTTTAGCCTTCCTTATTTGCTGTGGCGAACGCCATTTCCTACGTGGTTAAGGCATGTCCTTTCTTTGGAGATTGTTGAAATTTAATCCTTTACCCACTTGATTTGTAATGAGACTCTTCATTACCTGCAGATTAATATTGTTCGTAACCGTAGAGTCGTGTTGGAATGTCTACCCATCGAATGTTTACTCGTCGCTTCTACTGCTCGGAGCACACTTAATCATACTAGCAGGATTATGGAAGGCACCATCTGAATATCCATATGCCGATGATCAATCACAAAGTCAGAAAGCTAAGGCCACTTGAATTTTTAAAACTTCTATGCTTCTGTTATAGATAACCTTTGAGATTGGGAGGAAAATTTCAATCGGCTGTATGAATGAATGAACTAGCATTACACATCTTCAAGATTATTTTAGACATGGCATTATTTTCTCGAACCAAAGCTATTATTATAAGACTTGAGCATAACCATAAATACGTACAAGCATTACACAGTTTGGAGTGTATATATATAATCAAGCAAGCATTTTGGTCAGATTTAACATTCCATATTTACATCACGGACCTTCAGGGAAAGGGGGGATAATACATAAAACACAACACATAGATAGATACCTAAAATGCATCTTCAGGCTTGATGAAATTGTGATACTCCAATTGTGTCATCTCTCCGCCATTCACTGGGTCAAACTTGCAGCGATAGAAACTGCTCATGTTGAAGGCAAAAAAGATTAACACGTGCATTGTCGGGAATCTGACATGTCATACTATGTAATGGAACAATTTATTATTTCCTATTGCTTTAGGACAAGACCTTTTGCATGGAAGAAAAGATAGATGGAAGAATCAAATCGACAGAGATAACTTCTCAATTCTGGGGACAATGGTGCACTAACCTTCCATCGTGGCTAATAATCACCACAGTGTTCTTCAGATGACCAAATGCAACAATATACTGTGTTCCTTCGGGCAACCGAAACTGAGCTACTGACCATTCAGAACTGAAATACTTTGGCAGCACTCCTGCAAAATTGTTATGTGAACACGAGATTTAAAGTTTGACCACAAAGCTTGGAATGAAGTGAATGTCCTGAATTGCCAAATCTGTAAAAACTGAACAGCCTCTTATCATCACAGGAAATTCTAAGTATGAAGCAATAAAGGTATACAACCACAACTTCATCAATTATATATATCCATTTGCTGATTTAAATACTATCATACAGTAAAATACAATTAGGGAGTGCAACTAACGACTACACTATATTATCAGGAGAAACATATACTACCACTCACTGAAAATTTTACCTTTAATAAATGAGAGTGAAGAACTTGATGATGGGCCAGAATGACTTCTATCAGGGCTATTCGATATCTCACTTCCACTATTTCCAGTAACCTTAAGGCCGAACACATGAACAGTGCCCTTATCACTTGAAACAGCAAGCCACTCAGCTGTGGGTGAGAATGCCAGGCTATATATTTCAGCTCTGTCTGCACCCCTCCGTAACTGCATATAAAATGGATGGTTAAGTGGAAATCTAAGATGACGAATAAGCGATCATACAAACGAAAAAACAAAGACCTCAAATGAAGAGGATAAAAAATTGATATACAGGCATTATTACCTCCTGCAACAAGCTGCCATCTTGTGTATTGAAAATCCTAACCAAGGTCCCCTTACTGCTGGCAGTTGCCAGCAAATTACCATCCTGCGATAACGCGAAGCAAACGATCCTCGAATCATGTGCCATCACGAACTTTGTCCTCTTCGATGCATAATGCTCCACTCTCACCTGCCCCTTCTGAAGTCCCGGGCACACAAGAACACACGCCCCAGCAACTTGTGACACTGCACACAAACCCTTGGGGTTCGCTATGGTCTCAATCTGGTGTAGCAGCTTCAAATCCGCAAAATTGTAGACAAAAATCTTCTTTTCCAAAACCACCACAATCCTATCGCGCCTCAATCGAACGCCGCGGACTTCGCTCCTAAAGGATAACTCTCCTATGCACCGGCTCTGGTGGTCATCCCAGATCATAACTTTATTGAGGGGGTATTGAGGAGAGTCCCCACCGCCGACGATCGCAAGGATATTGCAACGGAAGAGCATCTCCACCAAGCCGATCCCGCCTCCTCCGTTGTTCGAGTTGGAACCTCCGTCGAAGTCGCGGCGGAAGATCTCCCGGAAGGGATCGCAGTTGTGGATGCGAAAGCCACGATCGGTACCTGCGGCGAAGCAGCCGAAGTCTTGATTGAACGACACGTGGAGCAGCTTGACCGGGACGGAGTTAGGTTTGGGGCTCTCCGCGATTCGGTTCGGGGCGTGGGACGGCGCAATTAAGGGCTCGCCGGATTGGCTTTCCGAAAGGGAGTCGTGCTGGAAGCTTCGAAAGTCGCCGCTGTTTTCCGGCGAATTCGGGTCGGTTCGGGCGTGATTCTGTTGATCGAGGTAAGGTTGAAGCATTGGGGAGATAAAATCAGGGTTAGGGTTGCTTGAGAGGGTGGCCATGGAGGACCAAGAAAGGTGTATCTGAAAATTGGCAATTTGGGAATTGAGCTGATGAGCGAGATAATAATTGGTGGCGAGAGAAAATTGACAGTTTTAGCCTTGGGTTTGTGAAGCGTATCGAGGGGTAAATGTGGTAATGTCAGCGTCGAACGGTGATGATACCTCGTTGATGCGTTGATTAGATGACACGTAAGCTGATACGACACCGTCCGTGAGTGTCTTCACTTTCACGCAATTAATAAACCTTCCAAGATACTTCTATTCGTTTTGTTTGATAAAATATAAATTTAAGTATTTATTTACCTTCCGAGGAAGAAAGTTGATAGACGGGTTAAACAATATAATAACTTGGTTGATGGTATATGTACGTGAAAGGATGCATTTCTTTTCTTATATTTCTAATCCCTGATTAGAAATAAAAAAGACCAAAATCCTTGAATTTCTTTGAAAGATGAGCAATTTATAGCAGCTGCGTTACACCACATAATCCTTGGTATATACTCAGACTATCCTTCTTAAGGAAAGGTTACAAAAATCGTTCTTGCATAAAGCTACATACATACTCACAGATGACAGACATTCGATCAATCGATGAAGAAAAAAAATATTACAGCCGTAACTTAGGTTAACATGTTTCAGCAACTTATTCTAACTTTCTATGAAATGGACGGACACAGCAAAGCAAAGCAAATCTCTTCGTAAGCGAACGTGCATTCTTTTATACACAGATCTGCAAAGATAGAATAGAAGAATTCTAACAAAACTGTGAATATATATATATATATATATATATATATATATATAATATATATAGTAGTACCAAAATGAAAAAAACGAACCTGGGACGACACTCTTCATTCGTCGTTTACAACTCTCTTAGATGATAGATATTCACAGTTTTCCTACTTCGAACCCTCTCATTCTGATCAGACCCAATCTAACACTGACCCTAAACTCAGATAAACAGCACAACATATCAAGCGACAGACCCAACCCGACCCGACCCACACACACACACGGATCGTACTTTATAATGGACAATCGAGGAGTCAGCTGCCATAATGCTTTTCGATCCAAGTTAACAGAAAACAGAAGCTCGACTCCAAGATTTAACAGATATGGGACAGCGAACTAAGACGTAACTGTACAGATCTACGTTTTGTAGAGTTACGATAAGCAGTACGTTCTCTTCCATTTCGACCCCAATATTAGAGAAACTCAAAACTTGAAAGAAGAGGATCAACGGCTTATAGCCTCCATTGCAACTCTAACCAGGCGTAACAAAGCTTCGATGTCTTGGAAGTTGAAGTCGAGTGCCCTTTTCAGCGATGAGATGCCTTCCTCGTTAGAAGTTTCTGCTAGCTTCGATGCAGCTGCAGAGAAAGCACTTCTTGATTTTCTAGACGCTTCCATTGCAGAGCTCACATCTTGTGCCTGTTAAGTTAATTCACAAATTAAATGAACATAATCCTACAAAGAGCTTTTCAAATTTCGACGTCATAATAATCATATAATGCAAGGGAAAAGAAGGAGCTGAATGTCATATATAGACTTACAAAGTTAAGTATACGCAGAAGGCCCGCACGATTTCTGGAAGTGATGACGTGGCTTCCAGAAACTTGCGGAGAACCAGCAACCATGGCTGAGGCAGCTTTGTCAGCAGGGGCTTGGTTGTTCAAGTTGTTGTCGATATCAGACGCAGACGAAGAAGGCGATTCCCCTATTTAATTGAATTTGATGAATCAAATTAAGATGTTTACTGAAACAGTTCGAGCAACCAAGGACGCACTTCAAATCAAATTACAATGCCGCAACGTGGAAATCAAGAATGGTTCATCACACCATAGCACAACGAGTTATTTTCTTTTCAACCAGATAGTCGAGTATTGAGCATCTGAAATACCAGTAGGAGCAATCTGTAGAGCCCTTTGCAACTCGTTTCTGTCCCTGCTTGCATTCGCATTCGAGAAGTAAAGGACTCGCATGTAAGCAACCTCCACACATTTATAAGCCAAAGCTGCAGCAGACATGTCATTCGACTTCTCATAATTAAGCGCGCAAAACCTACACAAAAAAGCGGCCATTTAAACATTAGATGAAATGTATCGACTTATCCAACTTGCTTAAAAGGTCTAAAACATGTCGTGAATAGTCCACAACGATTACCTCATGATTGGCAAGACAAAAACCAAATGGTGATACCCAAAAGAATGTAAAGCACTGATGGCTTAAATTCATATTGAAGGGTGACAATAACTTACTCGAATAACTTTGCTGTGCTACTATATATCTGCATTGACTTCATCATGTCATTATGCTTAGTTGCTTCGCTGCAACCAGATTCAAGTAAAGAGGCACCATGGAGGAATTTGAGAGCAGCTTGTAAGTAAATTCCATTGCTGTCAGCTGATCCAGAACCCTGAGGAACAAAAAAAAGACGTAGTTATATAAAAGAATATCAAATATGAACGTGATAGTATCTAATGTGAGAAAAGAAATACCTTCAGACGGTCAGCGAGGTGTTTGAGATCCTTTGCGTCTTTAAGAGCCTTATTAACGTCATGACTTGAAGAATCCCGTCGGAGAGGACTTGGTGCCTCTTGAGTTGGATTTTTTGTGCTGGTAGGTTGCGGGACACTCTGGTTCTCAGACTTCTTTCTCGGAATTTGAGCCTTTTGTCCATCCCCATTCTCATATGAATTACCATTCAAGACATTCTCATTCTGAACTCTAGCTAGTGGTGGAAGTGCTTTCCCCTTCACAGTCCCCGAGGCTTCAGCCAAGTCCTTTTTCTCTGGTAATTTCTCATTGGTAGGCTCAAGTGAAGGAGCGCGCTTCTTATCCTGGACCTTAATAATGTCATCTTGACGACTTCGGCTCTGACTTTGTTCTCTACTCTCACCAATTCCTCCAGACGAAACTTTACTAGAACTTACTTTCTCACCCTTATAAGGACTTACTGAATGCTCGCCCGGCTTGTTTTTTCTATTACTTGGCTTCTCCTCATTCTCCTGTAAATGCTCAAAACCACCGCGTGAGGATTCAGTAGCCTTAACGTTATCTTTATCTTTCACCACAAGGTTCTTCCCAGCAGACATGACTTTCTCGCTACTGGCAAATCTCAGAGGAGATGAAGAAACCGACTCAACTGGTGAACCCTTGACTTGTTCCTTGTGACCTGTCTGATTTTTATCTGAGCCAGACACCTTAGAGGAGCTTGAATGGGATGAAACAAAGGGATGTTTCGTTGTAGTACTCCGACCTTTTCTATCAGTATCACTGCCGATTTTGCTTTCACGAGTGGTGTCTTTAAGCCCCGACTTGGAAACTCTAGCTTTCTTCTCCTTCACATGCTCATTTTCAGACGTTTGTTCAACGAAATAGTCTGATTTTTGTTTATGTTCTGCAGAATCCGAAAACCCCTCAGGACCATTAAGTAGCTTTGATTTCCTCTTCTTAAGGGCAGATTTATCTTCGGCATGAGGACCACGCATTTTTTCATCTTTCCGTGGGATGGCATCGTTAGTTTCTTTCAAATCTTTATTGTTGGCCTGATCTGAGCTCCTAACTCTTTTAGAAGCTCTCGAATCCTCCAATTCAGATTCCCTCTTGCTTTTTACTTTCACGTTTGTACCTAGAAAAAAAAATCAAATCGGATTGCAATTGTACTATCACTCAGTTGTGGACAATGAGGATGTAGTTAAAAGGTTATTACCTTTATCAGAATGTTTAGTAAGAGATGCTTTTTCTTTACCAGCAAACTTATTAACTTGAGAACCAGATTCTTGCATATGCTGGTATCCACTCGCACCTGACCGAGAATAATTTCCACTGGTGAAAAAATACTAATTTCCCAGGAAAGTTGGTTATTTTTCAGTAAATTTGAAGAGCAAAATTTACCGTCTAAACCAATTGAATTTGTTGGCCCGTGTTTTTTCTTCCCACTACTAAGCGCACTTAGTGCAGCAGCATTTTGTAGATCCTGGCCGGAGGTGTTGAGCTGAAGTTGTTGGTTATCAGAAGTGGGTCCAATGGCCGAACCAATGGTGTATGAAGCCCTTAAAGTATTAGTCGTCACATCTTCCGGGACATTGCAACGGTTCAATCCAGGCCTACTGGAATTGAAAAATAGTTCACTGTAAGCCCTTGGAGAAATGTTTCATTTCATATAGCAAATAAGGGTTCAAATTCTGATGGTTCAGCACATCTATGACGAGCAGAGAATCTCGTCAGCAGTAAAGAGCTACAGGACTAATTGATGGGGGTTTGGCTCTTATTGATTGATAGTATGTCAAAACAATGGCAATATAATGAAAAGAAGTCAGCCGAAATTAACTTACAGCCATGTCAGCATCCTACAGACCCATTTATTGGGAAGACTGTTTGGATTCGTACCAAGTGGAAGAAGTCTCCACTTTCCACACTTGTCACAAGACACCCAATCTTCATTAACCAAATGCTTAACTGGACCTGGAGCCTCAACGCTCGGCCCATGATCAGAGGTAGGAGGCACATGAGAAGCAGTGTTATGATGTTTTTCGGAAAAACGAGGCTTTCCAGGTTTTTTAGCATCGACATTCTCTTTGGATGTGCTGTGAGATTCACTACAGCTTCTCTTAGTGACATGTTGAGGATCTCCCAATTTTCCCCCAGATGTAATATCCCCAGAGATCGATTCATTATCTTCTTCAAATTCAAGATCGCCAAAGAAATCCTTGTAGAGGTGCACCGGTTTTTCTAGGCCATTTTGTCGATAACTCAAGTCATTTTTAGACGCTAACAAGTTCGCACCAGACTTCATCCCACTCTTAGGAGTCGATGAAGGCACAACAGCCACTGACTGATCTTTAGGTGCATCTGACTTTTGAGATTCTATACTGCGCATTACTTTCTTCTCTTTCCTCTTTTCAGTTTGTTTATCTTTAGATTTCTTTGAACCTACTTCACTAACAGATATCCCGGCCTTGGCAACTGAACTTTCGTAAGGATCATCAGAGGATTTATCATCGAAACCTTTCTTCTGAGTGGATGTATCAGGCTCTGACCGTTCAAAAGCAGGCGAGTTTTCTCCTTTTATTACAAAATTTTGAGGCCTAGCCGCAACTTTGTTTACTGCATTCCCCATTTTAAGTTCAGGCACCTTGCTTCTTGAACCCGTCTTTCTGCTCTGCTTTTCTCCAGGCATGTAAGTTTCTCGAATTGGTTCGCTAGTTAAATGCTCTATAAAGGATGCATTCTCTTCTACTTTCACGTCAGCTGTCCCTTTTGAAGGATCTACATCCGAAAGGTGAGAATCCACTAGAAGAGGAAGTTTCAAAGCTTTAGAGACAAGTTCATCGCAGTCAGATACGTCCACATCAACTTCTGTTTCATTTTTCAAGAAAGACGTATTAGCATCCCCATCCATCCGATTTGCCAATTCTGGGGAGATCATCTCATTTCTTTCATTCGGACTCGGAATCATTCTGTCGAGAAGTCTCTGGCTCTTCTTACTAGAAAGAGATCCATCCGATAGAACTTCCGTCAAATTAATCAAACTCCCTGGTAAAGGAGATAGCAGTAGTTTGTCTCCAGGGAACGATGTCATAATCTGCCCCAAAACCGTATTAAGTGAGTGCTGTTACGCCTTTCATATGGATATAAGTACCAAAAAAACAGCATGTTTAGGATCATATATTTACCCGTAGAATACTAATTGGAGACTCCTGTATTCCATGCAAATGCACAGCAGCACCAAATGTGGGACTATCATCCAATGAAGACGATGGAGAGACTTCTAATCCAAGCCCACTGTAAATTTCTGCATTTTTTTGCACCAAGTTCTCCGAGCCAACTTTGATTCGGACTTTCAGACGTTTCTGATCACAAGGATTTGCAGGCTTCTTCACTACGCCACTTGGACTAGATTGTTCGGCATGTTTACGTGGTAGCTGGTGACCATTGCCTCTCAATGAATTCTCTAATGATATAGCTTTTCCTAAAGCCTCACGAGACCTCCATGACGGTGAGGATGTCGATGAAACTTTAGGTTTTTGTACCTGAATTATTATCGTAAAATCAATAATCAACCAGAAAACTCTCAAGAATACTAAGTCAAGTTCTTGTTTATACAGTCATCTACCTCTGATAACTTTCTTGGGGAGCTAAGTAGATCACTATTACGAGCATCTGGGGTAGTCTTGTTATGAGCCGAAGATGGTGACCGCTGATAAGTAGGTAAGAATGAACCATAGTGACCATATTTTGCACCTGTGAGTTTTGAAGATTTGAATCATAACTGCACAATCTGAATCTTTTAACTATACAAAGCTATATAGTATATATCCTCTTCTACTTACCTAAATTCTCGGCAGAAACAATGCCTTCAAAGTCTTTTTGGAAGTGCCCCAAAACACTATGAAGCTTCTCCTCCTTACAACAACAAAAATTAAATACGAGTTGAGTTTCACGGCAAGAATAATAAACTTGTACTAAAGCATGTAGGCTTCGAAAATCTAGTCAGGTACAATTCGATAACTTTAAAAAGATAAAAGAAACAAAAACGAAACACAAATTTAAAACACAAATTGTAAAACAAAAACAACCACTTTGATCTCTACTCTCCTACAAAGACGCGTGGAGAAAAAAATCTGAGCAATTCAAAAGCAACCACAATTTCCTAACTATCACATGGATCAAATGGAAGTACATCCTCCCGTACAACAGCAGTCAAACGCTTCACAAATTTAAGAGAATCAAAGATTGTCTTTCTATACACGAAATCTACCAACTCACCCCACAGTTGTCGAATATTTCGGTTATTCGAATAAAGCCACAACGTTTAACTATTACACGGATTAAATAGCAGTAGGATCGTCCATACACCATCGGTAAACAATTTGTTCACATTAGCATCCACGACTTTTTACCATTCAAAACATCTCCCAATTCAACTTCACAACAGTGTCATCGAATATAGAAAAGTCAAAAGTAGCCATCTAACTACTACATATAACATAGAAGTTTCAATCCGACAATGGTAACCAAATGGTTTACAATTACGACCATTGATGATTTATTTACTAATAACGAAATCCCCAAATTTCACTCCATGGCAATGTTACCGAATATTCGTGTAATTCGAGTCCATCGTACTCTAACCGACATAGATATCATAGACCTTCCATACAACAACGGTAACCAAAGGATGTCCAAGTAAGAGCATCAATTATAGTTTTACTATTCAAGAAGATCCCCAATTCAACATCACAAAAATCTTATCGAACATTCGAGAAATTCAAAAGCATCCGCTGTGCTCTAACAGAAGTAAAACATTCCATAGAACAACGGTAACCGAACGGTTTACATGTAAAAGCATCAATGATTTTTTTACCATTAAAGAAATCTCCCAATTCAACTCCACAACAGTGTTATTGAATATTCAAGTAATTCAATACCAGGCACTGTGCTCTAACTGTGCATGGATAAAATAGAAGTCAAACAGTGATTTCTCGAATGATTCCCAATTAAGACCACAATGAGCATTTTACTGAATCTTCAAATCCAACTCCACAGCAAAGCTATTACGCTGATCAGCTCGATCGAACACAAAGATGATCAATCAACGACAACAATCATGCACTCTTGATGATAGAAATACCAATATATATGACTGGAGTAAAAAAATTCAATAACTAATTCAGGCTGCAACGTTTTAAGAGGTATTGATTTAAAAAGCAAAACATGATGTTCTTACAATGTAAGAGAGTGCTACATCAGGGTCAACAGTGGAATCTCCACCACCATCCTCGTTATAGGAGAGAGCTTCTCCTTCCTCCAGCTCAGTTTCTCCCATCTCTAACCCTAACTCCCCACCATTTCTGCTTCTCACAGAAATCATCAAACGAAATCTAAAAATATAAATAGCTCCCGACCAAATTCAATTTTGACCTTCCACCGTGTACTTTTTCTCCAAAAATCTCAACAGCACCTCAGAAAATTGAAAACCCACTAGAACCCAACACTTCTTTTATCCGATCAGAATTTTTAACTTTAATTCACCAGCCAACCTTAGCAATCAACAAAAGAAAATAACTTTCATTAAAGACAGCAAAATCACACGCGCGTGTATGTCCCTACACTCACGGAATTATTCAAAATCGACGAATCTGAAAACAATTTAGGGAGTTCTCTCTGATTCGTATCTTGAAAAATGGATCGTGATTTGCGATCTTTGAAGGCGATAAACGATGAGCGGAAAATTAAAATAAAAATGTTTGTGTGAGATGTAACATTTAGAGAGAGAAAGATAGAGAAGGGAAGACTATGGTTTTGGTGTACCGCGGCTGCGTTGGCTAGTTTTCTTGTTGATTAGTTATTTTAATTAATATCTTCTTTTCCAATTTTACCATTTTCATGTTTGCTTGTAAAATTAGTATATATTTTCAGAATATTCGGAATATTGTAGCATATGCTAATGTTCGGCTTTGTTGCACTTAACAAAAATTACTTGATAAATAAAAGACTCTTCAAATAAATCTTATGACGGTAGACGCTATATTCAAGGCGACCTCCTTATTTTAAATTCGACATTAATAAATTTCTTACGACTACTCATCATTCATTGTCACACGATAATATGCAGTTAATGCCATTTTGATAACATGAGCGTATTATGTGCTCATGTGTTTGGCATTTTACATAACACTTAATTTAAATAAAGTTTTAATCACGATCCTACGTTAGAATACAAGAATTTCTTTTCCTCCTTTTTTAGTTGGTGGTTGTGATTTCCGACCTAAATAATGACGCTTACTAAATAATCATATAGTGAAAGTAATAAGGAAAATAGAACACTTGGAATATTAATATTGTACTTACGAAAGAGGATAGAGTAAGAAAAAAAAAAAGAGACAGCAAACGTGTATGGAGACATTGCTTAATGGGTCCCACTTGAGGAAACTAGGCTGAAAACACACGACGAAGTTAGATTTATATATGGATTGACGTATTTGCCCCTGAGTCAATTCGTGTGGTCACCGTGTTGACAACAAGCGAGTGTAGGTAAGAATAGTCCAATCTCAACTGTTTGTACCTTCTGCAGCTTAAATTGTACCGTGCATGTAGATTGGTATACTTTGAACTCCAAGATTAGTTAACTATAACTAGAAACAACTCCCAACTTATGGAGTAATATTTATTTGATAGTAAAATGGGAAAGCTTTGACTTAGAACGATCATAATAAATTGGAGGAAAGAAGAGATTATATAATCGGAAAATGGGACAGCTCATATCCTCCTTGTTGGTATTATTTATTAATTGCAATATCCACTCTAAAAAAGCTACTGACAGCACGAGGCTGCAATTTCGTTTAAAATATATTTTGTTTTTTAGGTGTAAGTAACATTTGAAATTACATTAAAAGTTGTATAGTGCTGCTTATCCATTGAATTTCCTGCAAGTGGTGGGCTCTCAAACAATCTCCAAACACACCTGTTGAAAATATATCTAACTCGTACATTCACCTTTTAGGTATTATTCTTTATGTAATTCTTTTTACTGTTTTTTTATATACAACTTTGAATATATCGGGTAAGTTCTTATCCCTTTGATTCGTGAACCTTCGGATCACTTCAATTAAGAATCCGTTACACATCCTTGCAGCAAGTGGAATCTAATCTAATCTTCGTCATACATGTTCAAAAATATTGCTATACGTGTCCCAATACTTCAATTTGCCTGTAATATATTTTCATTACATTTAAAGAAAAATCAGTTATCTCAAATGTTGAGCTGAACCAAAATAGCAGTAGCCCAATATATTGAATGGGCCTCAATTGCCAATTTAACGTTGACTCTCTATATCTATTACTTTCACATAGTCAAAGTCATACACTATACCATACCATTATTTTAATGAAATCATGAACGTGTGTAATGATAATGAATATATATTATGACTTCATATAGAACGAAAAATACTAAAAATAGCATCCGCATGTAGGACGAGGAGTCAAATACACATATCATATATCATCAGTATACAAATCTGTTGTAGGAAAAACAGTTATAAATCTATAAGGCCTTTCCTTCGTGCCTTCAGTTCAGCAGTTCATCCAAGCTTTTTAAGACCATAAAAGGAAATTTCTTGCACGCCACATATATTTATATACTTACTTAAAAGATTTCATTCGACGAAATTCTTACATCTCTCTTCAATACGTTAACTATTCGCTAACCACGACGATCACCGCCAGCTCAGCTTGTTTTTCCGGCGAAGAACAGTTTTCGAAATCCTCGGGCGCGACTTGCTTAGGCGTAATCTGAATAACGCTTTCTTTCTTGTTCTTGTATACGATGTAGAGAATCATCTGACCTATCCCAAACACAAATCCTATGATGTTTGGTCCCTGTTATTATTACAAAAAGAAATTAAAAAAAAAAAAAAGTAAACAGAACTTATATTTTCATGAAGTAATGATATGAATACAAAAATGGGACTCACAGCTACGTAGAAATCGTGGATGAGAAAGCCATATGCAAACCATACGACTGCACATATTGTGAGGAAGAAGGAGAGTGAGAAGGGCATATATTCCACGCTCCTTGTCCTTATAACTTGCCTCTGTTTGCATTGTTATTCCAATTATACAAATATTAAAAGAAATGATCAATAAACAAACAAAGCCATTCATTAATATTATTATTATTACTAACCATGATGCTGAGAGGAGCAGCAAAGACGCTGACAGAGAAAGCAGCGCAGATCCATCCCAAGATTATAACCCTTTGATCTCCACTTGAGAAGTAATGCGTGCATGTAATAATAAGTCCCAAAGCTGATACGTTAAACAGAAGCAGAAGATTCCTCGTAAACACCTGTTGAAAACCATCCATATTTATTTAATTAGTAAAACAAGATTTTTAATTAGATTGAATAATGTAAAGGGTTATTCTTTATTGCCTTGGATTCTGGGGTAGCGTAGAACAAGAAGATGGAAAGGTAGACAGTTTGGATTACGCAGCCAAAGGTGTTAATGGTGATGAGGAGAAGCGTTGTCTTTAGATAACCGTAGTAGAGGTAAAGCATGGCGCTGAATAGAGCCACTGAGTAAGGGATTGATTGAAATCCCTCCGTTGATTTCTTCTTCACTATTCTGTAGAATGTTGGCCTGAAATAAATAATCGCGCAAGTGATATATTTATTACATAAATGAAACAAAAGAGAGACGTGCTTTTGTCTGAGATATATGAATAAGAGGGTTAAATGGGGGTTGTCTTGTTCTTTCTTACAGAGGTGCGAGGTAGACCAAGAACGACACGATGTTGCCTACAGACAGAGAAAGAAAGAAAGAATGAATAAATAAATGATCTGAGATCATATACAAGCAGGGAAAATGATGATTATGATAATGGATATTTGAGGTATTATATTATTACCTAGAATGCCAAAAACTGGGGCCAAGTTTTGAGATAGTGTTAAGTTAGCCATTCTTGACACAAGGTGAAGTTCTTGGGGTTTTTGTTATGGGATTCCCTTCTCTCTCTCTCTCTTTTTCTTCTTTCTTCTCTCAAATGGGATGAGAAGTGTTCGTTTTTTTAAGGTTTATATAGTTGTGGGGAAAGCAATTGCTTCTGGCTTTTTTGGCTTGGAGTCTTCTTGCTTTTAGCTGCTTGAGATTAATATATATTATAATATTACAAATCATCAAAATTGAGTTGCCAAGCTAGATACATTTGTCATGGGGATTGTACTGTTACAGCTTGCATGCTTTTGAGTGTGTGAATTGCCCAACTTAAGCTTTGTTTTCTTTATCATTTTTTGGGTATTTTCATAGTTCGATTAAATTTAGTTTGAGTACAATTTGAATCTTAATATCGATTATGGAACGATTGAGAACGGTGAACTGCAAAGGGACATTGAAATAACTACATAACAACAAGGTTTGGTCTGGGGTCTATTCTGTTACAGAATCTTACATATAAGACATATCACCGCGATAAATAAATAAATATCACTTTTTCATCAAACATTCAGTACTGCAGATTTATTATCGAATATATCTAACATTTTTTGTTTGTTATTTAAAAAAAAAACATCAAGTTATGCTGCTAGTTTATATGAATTAAATATTACATTATAGTTTGCCTTTCGATTTCGTGAAGGAAGAAAAATGTGGAACCAACGGTCCAAAATTACGCGTAGTTTAGGAAAATGGAGGGCTGTAATTATCTAGTGTACGAGGAGATGGACCCCACTTCAGTTACGTTTCTATTATTATTTATTTTCCTTTAAACAGACTCTCGCTTTTATCACACGCCTTTGCCTTTGCTTTGATGAAGAAAATATGGCTTTTTGTAAGATTCCTTCATGCAATGAATGCATTCCGAGCAAAGCCCATGCTCGTATTTCTCGATGATGATTAACCAATCATATATGCAAAGGGAAATTTAATTTTCTTAAAAAAAAAAAATAAATGAGGATATTTGCCTCTTGGAGTCTTGGTTGTGTTGTTAAATGTGATATGAAATAAAAAATTAATCAAGATATGATTTGCATGATAAGGATGGATGTCTTGAAATAGTACTTTTTCATATCCGTACTATGAGTTGTACGGATGTGAGTCCAAAGAAGTCGTGGGTCTTTACTCTTTTCTAATATAGTTTAATACATTTATATTATTGTTATTTTTATACAAATTCTTGGTATATTCAAGTTATCAACGAAAGTCATTGCATCTCACTGAACACGCGTGGTCAAACAATTATTCCGATTGTGAAAGTTTTTCGTAAGGATGTTTCATTAATTATTAGGAAAGCCTTTGCAACGGATTTAGCAATTAATTATTGTTAATCGTGAAAACATACCATGTTCATGCCGTGTTATTGGACTTTGAAAAGCTCGGAATGATAGCCAATAATTTGATATACATGTACATGGAGATATTAATGCGATTCTTTAATATAAGAATGATTACGGCTATAATTAATAGTAGTGTTTAATATATACACACATTCTTATCTTAGGATACTTAAAACCCTTACACAATCTTTGTTTACTAAAGCAGGCATTGTTAGTTATCTTATCAAATTAAATTTGCTAATTACTTACAACATATAAACGGCAACAGATCCAAACTAGGAGAAATTTGAGATAAGTTGGACTTTACAAAGGAGGGCAATACATATACGAAGGTTCATATTTTCTGACATTTGTTAAATCTAATCATTATCATTGCAACTGGTCAAATTCGATCAGAGCACAATTCTTTCATGCAGTGAACTCATTGTATCAAATGTACAACTAAAAAGACATTTCTGTGACGTCCGAAATAAAATGAAATAAGTTGGGCCACACAAAAACATGTAATTAAGGAAAAGAGCTTACAAAATGTTTCTATAAACTTTGACAATATAAATTTCGATTGAGATGTGTTTGCAACTTTGCATTATTATATTTGCAAGTACAACCTAAAGATTAATTGAGGCCCATTATGCCCATTATTATATTTACACATACGTTCGCAAGTCTTCATAATTATAGTTCTGCCCCAAATCTATCAAAACAAGGCATGCGAAAAGATGCATCAATGGTTCCCTGACTGAGATAACTTAATATCACACACTCGTTAATCATTTCTTCTTTTTATTATTCTTTTTAAAGATATTACATAAATACGATTATATATAACTAAGTCCGATTCCAAACATTTCGACCGTTACAGACGCTCCGACTCTGAGATCACATGGCATGATACATATAAGTAATCTAATTTGGAAATTATTTAAAAATAATAGTTTTCTTGAAAAGACAAAGGAAAAAAAGATTCATGCCTAAAAGTAAATACTCTACGGACCCACCTACCCTTGATAATACTGCTATAGAGCAACAAAGTAAGGGGTATATTCGTCAAGTGAGTTTTTAAACTCTTGCGTTGTGCGGCATAGCGCGAAACGTGGCAATTTTTTATTGGAGGAATATTTAAAACTATAATATTTTCTTTAGAAATGACAAAAACGCGGACTGCGAGCTGATTTGAGATTTAAAAGGGAAGCTGAACAGCACAATCTTCTTCTTCTTCAACGGAGCGAGAGAGAGAGTGAGGGCGTGAAGAGAGACATTCCCAGGTAACGATCTCCACACCCCTTTTAGATAAATTAATGCATTTCTTGACGGATTTTTCTTCATCTGTTTTCCATGTCGAACAATTTATGGGTTCTTCGCTGAGTTTGGCTTTGCTAAAACGATGATGGTTGGCTTGCTAAATCTTGCAGTTCTTTTTTCACGATTGGCCGACGCTTAAATGTCGACTGAGTGTTTGTCTGAGTTCTCCTCATTGATTCGTTAAATGTTTATACTTGATTAATGTTTGGGATTGTATTTACTATCAGCCATCAATGAGAGGACTGATTAGACTTACTGTCTAAGTACACTATTAAATTTTCACTGAATTTCCCCATTTTTCGAAGGTAAGAAGAAGAAGCAAGAAATGGTGGAGGCAAAGATCATGGAACCTTCTCGCTGGTGGTGGCTAGACAGTCACAACAAAGCTAACTCCAATCGATCTCCATGGCTTCAGACCACATTGGCAGGTCATCATCTCTCTTTCTCTTTAGATTACTTTGGTTAGATATATATCTTGCATTTCTTGACCTGATTTTTGAAGCTTAACAAGTCCTTTTTTCAAAATTGCAAATGGTTTAGCTAGCCTCAAGATATTAGCTTTAACTGTGCATCCATGTTTAGAGTGGAACAGATCAAAACAGAGAGACACAGTGTTTGTAAACTTCAAGAAGCTCATTTTTGGGTTCTTTATTTCTTTCGATATCGTTGATCGATCTTTGATATGAGCTGTTCCAATTCTTGTGAGTTGACTGAGTCAGTGTGCAGTAGTTCTATCTATGGATGCCCTTTACTTTTTCCTCACAAACTTTAGAATGATTTTATGACCGTTGTAGATCACTAGATTTGAACGTTGGGACAGAAAGGAGTAGAAAATATAAAGTGTGTGGTGGGGCATTGTTTTGCTTTTGATGATGATGATGATGTTGTCTTTATTCATATTCTAACTTCACAAACAAAAATCAATCTTTTTTAACTCAAAAGTTCTTTCATGGAAACTTTTTCGCAGAGCTCGACGAGAAGACGAAGAAGATCCTTAAGCTGGTTGAAGAAGACGCCGACTCCTTCGCACAGAGAGCAGAAATGTACTACAAGAAGAGGCCCGAGCTCATCACAATGGTCGAAGATTTCTACAGAAGCCATCGTTCCTTAGCCGAGAGATTCGATCAACAAATCCATTCAGAATCCCCAGCCCGCCTCATAAATTCTTCACCATGGTCTTCCTCGTCTCCATTACCATTCGCCAGATACAGACTAGAGAAATCTCTGAGCAGCTTCACCGATAATAAATCATACGATAGTTACTCCGAGGCCTACGGGCCAGACGAGTCTGAGGTTTCTGACGAATCGTCTGAGGTTGATGATCCTTTCCCCGAGCAAGAACATGAAGAAGAAGAAGAAGCAAAAACATTGCAAGAAAATCGCATTGAGTTGGAGCTGATTGGCCTGAGAAAGAAAGTGGGGAGTCTTGAAGATGAGAATAAGCTGATGAAGGAGGAGCTAACTGCTAAAGATGAGGAGAAAAGGGAAGTGATAAGGCAACTGACTAGAGCCATGGAAGTGCTCAGAGAGGAGAACGAAGAGCTGAGGAGGAAGCATGTTGCTACGAAGATGGCGAACGTTCCTCAGACCAAGAAAGAGAATCGAATGGAGTTTAGCTTCAAAAAGATGGAGGGATTTCTGGGAAACTTGTTTGGAGGGTCTGGGAAATCGTCGATCCCTCTTTGAAGGACTTTTTTTGATTCGATGGTTCCTTGACAAAATATACACATATGCATATGTAATGTTTGAATTTGATTAGTGTTTGTGAATTCTTTCATATGTGTTATTAAGGTTGTTCTGTGCGCTTTGAACTAGGGATTAAACTTTGTTGTGGTATTCTTTGGATTCTATATTTGTTTTGTGCTTTCAATACATGGTTGGGTTGGGTTGCTATCAGAAAAATGCTAATATTACGAAACCTAAGAAATCGATATTTCCTTGTGACACTCATTTTGCATGTTTATTGAGTTTCTTTGTGGTCCCGCATTGCCTACTAAGTCTTCAAAAAAATTACACTAGCATTTCACGGATTTAATCAAATCATTTGACTAGCTGCCGACATTGGTTTATATTGACATATATAATTAATTCCTGAATTAGGTCGAGCATTGTGTTCATTCTCCACGTGGCATTTCTGAAATGAGACGAAAATGTTGCTCTATATGTAAAAAATTACTTGTTTTTGAGTATAATAAATATAATTTATTGGCCCCATTATTCTATTTGGATCTTAAATATAACTAAGGTAGTGAATTCTATTGGAAATAGAATCAACATTAAATATAATAAATAAGTTAACATTGTTTCACTGTTCATTTTACATAATATACCCCAATATAATATATAGGTCAAAATAAATTTATCTATAAATATGATTCATATTGAAATGTATAATTAATTGTATTTACCTAAAATGTTTGTGACAATTCCTATCGTTAATGTAAATAAGTATCGTTTGACAATATATCTATGCTTATTTCAGTATGTGTATATAGAATATTATATTTATTACAAAAGACTGTATTAAAATACATTTAGTTAAGTCAACAATAATATGATTTATAATGGAAATAATTCATATAGATTGCATTGTAATAACTTAATTTAAATTGAATTATATGAAATGTAAATATTATGTTGAATTCCGTTTAGATAAAATACTACATTTCAGTTTTTAAATTAAAATTTAAATTGAATATAGGACCCATATCAGAAAAACTATTATTTAAAGGACCCAATTTTTATAAAATCTAGAGATAAGGTCTAGACCAAAAGTAAATGTATATGAACTGGTATCAGATGATGATTTATGTTATTCCAGAACAATGAAGTGGTACTGCAGAACAATGAAGTGTAATGCGAAACAATGAAGTATACTGCATAAATGAGTCTTAAAACTAAATTTTTTTCTTGACTTAGCCTGAAAACTGACATAGAAATGAAATTTGCCCTAAATATTAAAAAGAGACAGTTTCAAGATATTCCCTTCCCCGTCATATATGGGGTTATTACCCTATTAATATCTTCTAGAAGAAGATAGTTAGACCATGTAAAGTAATGTCGTGGTCATGAATTCTACGCCACTGAAGTTGCCTTCTAGAAGCAATTGTCTGTTTATATTTATTAATAATAATAATAATAATAAAGTAGCGCTTGCAAATTGCAAACACCACACGTAACGTAAGAGCCGGCCAATGAATATACGGACATTGAAATCGTGTAATAACGAGCATATTATATATAAAAATCAACTAATATATTTCTATAACGTAGAGTATTAAAATTTAAAGGATAGTTTTAGAGCATATAAATAATCATTTTACATTATGTTTTAGTCAGAGTCATGATAACACATCACGTGAGAACTTCTATTATACCATTCTCTCTTTGATGGATTGCATTTTTTTAATTAATATTTGGAAAGATTCTGAAACGTATGGTATTGTCCATTCTATTAGACGCACAGAGACATAACATCCTATTAAGTTCCTAACTCACCGGCTTCGCATTTCAAATCCTTACCTAATTAGCTATCAATTCGCATTCTCCAACTAAATATATATATATATATATATATGTATGTATATCATAGCCATTCCATTTTTTAATTATCCAAACTATAACCACACACGAAAGGAGCAAAGCTAAACGGCGATGCAAATGAACGAAGACAAATCGTCGTACTTCGATGCTTCTGCTTACTTCTTGTTTGAGGTCACCGGCGACTCCACGACGGATGCTGATCCAACGGCGGCGCTGCCGGCGGCGGTGATGGACGACGATGCACATCATGCTGCGGTGGTGGATCGACGGCGGCGGGGTTTCAGATTATAATGACGGTCAAAGCGATGCTATAAATAAAGAAGACGTCGACGGCGTCGACGATGAGGGGTTGAATCTGACGACGAAGATGGAGTCGTTGATCAGTGTAAGGAAAGATCCAACGGCTCATCTTCAACGGAAGAAATCTCGATTAGCGAGAGGGAAGGTGATAGGTTGTTTTGGGAGGCTTGTTTGGCTTCATAGATCATAATAATAGATATAGGCATTAGTTATTTGTTATTACATTGTTATCGAACGTTATTGCAAATATAGCTAATTTATTGATAAAGAAGAATGAAATTTTTTTTTGGGACTGACATATATTTTAGGTAAAATTATAAAAACTATTCTTAAGTACACCATTCTTTTTTATTTTTTTATTTTGGGTCACTATCTTTGTCAGCTGCAAAACTAGATCATTAATACGTATATAGTAACAAAATTAGGTCACTAAGTATGTATAGTAACAAATTAGGTCACTTAGTATGTATATAGTTACAATTTTGGGTTACCAAGTATGTATATAATAAGAAAAAAGTGGTCTATCAATTTAGTGACCTAGTTTTGTAATTGAAAAATAAGTGACCAAAAACGAAAATTGACATACATAGTGATCCATTTTTGTAATTTTCCCATTTTATTATATAGTCTCGAGCCGTGCTCAGTGGAGTTAATTTTACTATGGTGTCTTTTATTTAGTTCAACTTAATTGTGGTTTTCTTGAGCATTAGCATTTTCGAAGTGGAGCACAAGAAAAAAATTCATACTACGAGTCACTACTATTAAATGAAATCATGGGAACAAATAATATATTGTTTTAGTGTCATGGTATTAGATTTTGAGCTTTTAGTCAGAACTTGAATGAAAATCTACAATCAAGAAAGTCGCACAATGTTGGAATCCATTGTCGTCATGAGGGAACAGAACACATGAGTCAACGGAGAAGGTTGTCGATCTTTTTTTTGTTTACATGAAAATGAAGTACCCTTTGTTGGAGATATTTAATTATAAGTTTTAGTTGTTATATAATGGAGTATGAGTTTATGGTGTTTTATGGATTGACTTGAGTTATGATTATAGTTTAGATAATTGAGATAAATACAATTCAAATCTCCACTTGACCCAAATAAAAAAATAACAGAAAGAAATAAGAACTTTGAGTGAGAATTAAGTAAAAGGGAAAAAGAATTTCACAGTAAGAATCTCTTTGTATACAAAGGTTTCTCACTTTATATAAAAAATTGTGAAACATTAAACTTTTAGAGTTTTAAGTGTTATGATTTATTTAGTTTAGGATTATAGGATAAGATACTCCCACATGACCAAAAAAAAAAACGGCCACTTTGATGTAGTCGGTTAGTTTACATATATACAAAAATTTCTACTTAAAAAATATAATATTCACGAAATAAAAGTTCTCAAGTGAAATCGCCCAATGTTAACCCTAATTAGTAAATTCGTATATTTGATAGATTAAACTTAAATTATGCTATTCGGCATCACGTAAATTGTTCTGTGAGGGATAATCATAAAAATATAGACAAAAACCACAATATGACATATTTATGTAATACTAAAAAATTCAAATTATGTAGTAATAAGAGCAGTCAGCAGAGAGGACACAGTCACACAATTGAATAATCGAAAAAAAAAACACGTCGAAGCTCACGAACCCTTGAACCATCAACACATCACCGCCGAGCCATCGTCAAGCTCCGGCCACCCCATTCGTCTTCTATCGGCGGACTTTTGATTGGGTGAGGTCGACTCATGGTTTTGTGCTTTCCACCTTTTTTTGTTCTATATTTGGATTGTTTTCAATTATCGATTTTTATCTCGATTTATTGTTAACATATATTTATTTGCTTTTTTGTTTGTTTCGAAAATTAGGAGAATGAATTTGTGGCAAGAAGACGCTTCCTCAAGGGCGGAGCATATAGGCTCTCTGATTAGGACTCGGCCTGAGGTGGTAACAGATTTGTAAAGCTACAAGTGAAATAAATTGATTTTGGTTGGGGATGAGCTAAATGTTTCGATTAAGTGGTACATGCATATGATGTTTGAATGTCTTAAACTTCTTGTGATGTTATTACATATTCTTTTTGCCTGAATCTTTTAAAATATGAAGCCACTGTGATAATTATTGCACATAATGTACAGGATATTTTAGTCAAATTTCCGTTCAATTGCTTTTTCCGTTTCTTAGTGATCGTGATTATGTATATTGTAAAGGTCCTTGATTTTGTCGCTGCTGTGAAAGGACTGCACGAGCTCAATCCTGATAGGCTTCTGAGACTAATTAAGGATTCTGGAAATAGAGTTGTTAGATATGTGTCTGAAGATGGAACTCAAGTACAGGTTGTGAAGAGTAACTTGCTGTTGTTTTTTTTTCTTCTATTTATTGTATGCTAGGAAACTGACTTTGATAATTCTTTCAGGTTGATTTCGAAAAACTTGCAAAAAATCTACCCCTTCATCTTATTGCTGTCATCATGGCGTGGGAGAGAAATGAGTCTACCTTCCAGTACTTGTTATGTGGGATTATTCTCTTGCATTGCATCTGTGAACTTGGGCCTCGCTTGCCAAAAATTGAGCAGGTTGTTGGAAATGTTAAATTGTTTATGTATATGATCTGTTGCATTGCATTATTTTGTCTGGATAATATTTGAAACTTCCTTGCATATAAGTTCATTACGACACATGGGATCATTAATATCATGATACATTAGATATGTTTAAATGTTTGCCACAGATATTGTTCGATGATGTCAAAGTATCAGAACAAGTGATTGACCTCGTTTGTTATCTGTTGGTTGTCCTTGCTGCATATGCTCAGGTGCTTTATTCATTCGAAAATATGATATCATCTCCATCACGGTATTTGCTCTGATAAAACAAGCATTTCTAGGAAAATCATGGCATTCCAGATCATGTGGTTCTCTTGCACGCAGCACTCGTCGCTTCCAGCCTGAAACTGCTGACAGTGATAATTTCTTCTCAGTACCAAGAGGTTGCCCAAGTTATAATTGCTTATCAAAAGGTGATCTCTCGAGGTCTTTAAAAGTGGCGACATGGTTGTGCTGAAAATGAAATTTAGTTGTTGTCACTTGGAGTTCAACGTCCTATCAAATTACGATTTTGGGGATGGCATCGCCTGTCACTTGCAAAGTTATGCTTGTAAAACAACCACAATAATTGGACTATCAGGCGTAATTCTTTTGATGTAATAGGTTTCAAGCCAAAGAATCACCCTAAAATGCGATTAGCCCTCTCTCTCTCTCCTCTCTCTCTCTCTCTCTCTATATATATATATATATATATATATATATATACATATATGTTTATGTATATATCCCACTTCCTCCTTTCACTCTCCCTCTCTAAAATGAGTGATTTTTGTGCCGTAAGTCTGCCTCAAATGATGGTTTATCATTAGATTGATGCATACAATTTGATTCTTGCTAGTCCTATTGTCTGGACATGTTATAACAGAGTGTGCTAGTTGTGGCAGGTTGACATATTCCTGGATGTAGCATTCTCTTCTGTTTGTGCGGATGCCGTATATCTTCAGGATATGCTATCTTCTGAAGATATAAATGATTTGCCTGCTGATCATGATAAAGTGATCCATCTTTGCCATCAGTGTGACTCCTCCCTTCTAATAATGGAGTTATTGTGTCAGCAGAATTTGTTCCGAGAATGTGTTATCAGCAATAAGGTCTCTGATTTGGTTTTATTTAGGGCTTTTGATCGTTTATACTTGTTCTCATGTGCTTGATAGTTTCAAGTAGGTGAACACGGGTTCTTGCACTAAACAATTTTATTGTTCATTAATCGGAATTTGTGGTTAGAATTTTCTGAAAAGACAACTGTATGATCCATTGTGTGCAGTTTTTCATTGGCTAATGTAATATGTGAAGCGCGACTTTCACTTCTGCTATCTCGCTGACTATTCTTGTCTTTCTACATAACTTCCAGGAGTTCTGCAGCAATGGCGGTGTGCTTATGCTTATTCATGTTATAATGAACTTGAAGCATATTGAGTCCTCTTATGTGGCTCCAATCTTCCGATTGAAGTCTAAAGCTTTATCAATTGTGAGTGAAATGTCAAGTTTGTGCATATGACCTTAATGACCAAAGACCTTAGGCTTTTGCTTCTCTTAAATGTAATTTTGGTTAACCATGCTTGAGGTAGCTAGAGTCTTAAACTGACTTACTTTTACAGCTCTTATACCTCTGTGAGGCCGAGAAGGTGTCCTACCTGGATGAGGTCTTCAGCTATCCCAAATGTCAAGATGTGGCAAAATCTGTTGCACAGCAGGTTTCTTTCTACAATAAGAAGTTCCTTTCACATTTCTGGCAAACTTATTTCTCGCAATAGCTGAACTAACTGAATGAGTGAGGATATAAAAGTTCTGTAGACCCGTCGATGGAATTTTTGTTGAAGTTACTGTCTTGCAATACAAGGTTTTGTATATTTTAGTGTGTTTGCAAGTCCAGCTTATATCTCATGTTTAACTTAGTATTCGTCTAGTGTGTAAATAACAGCTAAGGCTTGCTTTTGAGAAGGATTGCTAAGTCTTAATAATCATTTATCTCATGGTATCATTGTGGGAATGATCATTGGTTCCCGTGACATATATAGCTTCTCGTATTCGTGTTTAAAGATTCTAATTACCATACCAACCTTTTAATATTTACTGAGGAATCACCAGTTAACTTGTTACTTACAGTTTATCCGCAATTGCAGATGTAATTTTTGACAAGGTGACTTGAATCGGAAGTAACTGGTGTTGTGGTTATTTGGATTATTCAGGTGCTTGACATACTGAAAGAAATGTTCTCCTCAGATCCAAAATACCGGGGCCTTCATCTGAAGCAATCTACCTAAGAGCGCAGCTGGAGTTGAATGCGATGCGACTGGCAGATGTATTCTCTGATGATACAAATTTCCGATCGTTCATTATGATCAACTTTGTAAGTTTCTCGAGCATTATCAAACGATAGCGTTGGGGACCTCAGTTTTGAATGCGTTTGTCGTCTCTATGGATTGATATGACTGTTATTTATCAAGAACATGCCTAAATTACGAAATATATTCTTTGAAGTAGGCAATGTGAGCTACTTGAATTTGTCTTTTTCTGCTCACTTGTGTAATGGGCTCCTTCAGACAGAAGCTTTGGCATCAATGTTTTCACAACCACATGGAAGATTTGTATCTGATTGGTGCTCCTCAAGTTTTCCAGCTATTGAAAATGAGACAGCTTTGGAGTATGTTTCACTTGCAGTTGCAGCTGCTTGGTATTTAGTTTTGTTACTTTCTGTCATAGATCATGTATTTATGTTCATTCATCATCCCGCTGCAGTGTACCTGGCTCATCTTATGCACATCAGAGAAGCTCTTTGTTGGTCAAAGTGGTAGCAAACCTTCATTGTTCCACTGATGTATGTCCAGGTAATAGGATTGGTATTTTCCCATCACCTTGCATGTCTTTTAAATTGATTTTCCCAGCATAACTATTGGATTTTCATTTCTATCCAGATGAGAAGGACAAATTCCTCAAAGATTTTGCTCGCTTTTTGGAAACAGGACCACAAAGAATAGCAGACGGTTCTTCATCCACTTTTGATGCTGGAAAAACTGTGAACGTTCGCAAGAATTTACGTAAAATTCTAACGTTAATGTCTTGCCACTCTCACTTGTTATCTATCTCTTAACAATTTTTCGAATGCAGGATTGCTGTTGAGCCATGCCGAGTCTTTAGTTCCTGGATACTTGAACGAAGAAGACATTAAGCTTTTAAGGTAACAAAAATAATCACCTACGGAGTTTTTTTATTAGCAGATGTTATGTGCTTTCTGCTTTAAGTGGGATTGCTAGTATTCTAGTTTATAATGATGATTGTTGATGATGTAACTTCTACATATTTTATTGTTTTATGATCTACCAGTTGTATAGATAAGTTAAGGCTGGAACTTTTATTTTAGGTTATTTACTGGTCAATTCGAAGCATTATGTGCTCCTGCTGCTGAAGATATGCATCAGGTAATGCCTCTCCCTCCCGACAATAAAAGAGTTAATTCAAAATATCTATGCCATGTTATCTATTATGATGTGTGAATGTTGTTCCCTTTCCGTGTAGAATGCCATTCGTTATGCCAATTCATTGTTCAACTAATCCTACAGAAATGTGACAGAAAAAATTGTATCATGGGATGAGAAAAAGAAAACAGCGGTCATGATAAGGACAGTCAGATATTTGTTGGTCTATATAAATACTACAATTGTTGGTGTCTGACGTTCCGCTCGATACATATGTAATTTAGCTGTGCAAAAAAACGATCAAATTGAGCTATGTGTAATGGTTGCATAACGGTAAATGATAATCATGTAGTTACCTTGTTTCAATTAGATAATTGATTTTTTTTCCATGACGTGTAAGTAACGTTTCTTGTTAATTCAGCCATGAACTAGGAAGAAGAACACACTAGAGCAGTCAATTACATGTTAAGAATTAAGATTCGCTAGAAAATCAGTGTCGGATTTGAAAGTAACCTTCCATATTGTTTCGAATGTTCGAAGCTAATCGCATGATGACATCCATCCTTTGTCATTTGTTGAGTTTTTTTGTCTACTTACATTGAAAAACGAGTTGTTCGCTTACGAAACAAATGCTTGTCGTTCGATGTTAATATGCTTACGTTGGTAAGAAGGAAAGTCATAACGTTACTTGCTTACATGGATTATGTGCATTAATGAGGTTTGCACACTAGAGTTAAATGCATATACCATACTCAGTCTTGTTTCCATCGTTTACTAGTTATTCGACCATGAAACCCAGTCTTAGGATACGACCTTTTCGTTTTCATTTGCCTTTGATCTAATCAAACTTTTGATTCTCATTTTATATCGTTTAGGTTGCTTGGAATTCAGAAGCGAGCATTACACTTACACCTTTGGAGAGCGAAGCAGCAATGGACAATAGAAACATTACAAATATTGCGGAGAGCACAGCTGAGAATGTTGGTTTCCAACCAGTCAGCAGAGATGGCAATGATCAATCTGTTGAAAAGGGTAGCAGATTTGGGGCGATAGAACGGGACAAGTCCATAAATGTAAGAGAAGCGGAGAAAGATTCGCGGGCGGTAGAAACTAGTGGGTCAGATTCCAGTCCCATAGGCAGAAAAAGTTCCATTGATCGTACAGATGATCACGTTCAAGGCAGTGGCAATGACGAGCCCATTGGTGATGAAAAGGTCGATGCTGGACATTCAGACGATAGGCAGCAAAGGAAACGCAAGCGAACTGTGATGAACGATAAACAGATTGCTCTTATTGAATCTGCAATCATTGATGAACCTGACATGCACCGTAATGCTGCCTCATTGCGGACATGGGCTGAAAAATTAAGCCTTTACGTGAGTAGGAAAATATCGTTCGCTGTTTTAGCATTCGTTTATTTCTGGCAGGAATGACGAAAGTAGTATGTCGTAACTTTTTGTCTTGCTCTGAAGGTATCCTTATTTGAACTTTGTTAAATTGTAGGGTGCTGAGGTTACAACGTCCAGATTAAAAAATGGTAAGCACTCCTGTTTCTCCCTTTCTACAACTCCTCGAATTTTATGTATCTTCTATTGTAGCTTGGGAACTCTTTACGAAAGATAAAGGATTTTATCGGTACCCATATTCTTATATCTTAATGTCATCCACTGAGATGCGCATCTTGAATTACTGAACATCAATAAGCTATTAAAATTAAGAACATTCAAGAATATGGGATGTTTAGTCCCCATTTTGGTTGAGCATTCTGTTCATCTGTCTATTCTCAT
Source organism: Craterostigma plantagineum (assembly GCA_027422505.1). Classification (NCBI taxonomy): domain Eukaryota; kingdom Viridiplantae; phylum Streptophyta; class Magnoliopsida; order Lamiales; family Linderniaceae; genus Craterostigma; species Craterostigma plantagineum. The sequence continues at coordinate 745,751 of JAPQWV010000126.1, read as the reverse complement.
TCATACACTGATGTTCAGATCAATATACTAAAGATCTCAGATCTGGTGATTCCTAATCATCTCATCCTCATTTCTTGGGTGTATGGGGGTGTTATCTAGTTTTTGATTCTTTATCCCTTTGCTTGGACAGGCTTAATAATCGAAAGGCAAAGCTCGCCCGTGCAGCCAAGGATGCTCGTGCATCGCACGAAGGTAGCAATCCCGAAAGACAAGGCGCTTCTGGTCATTTAGATTCCCCTCAAAGCCCTATGGACAATCCCCACACTTCGTCGAAAGGAAGTTCCAAGAATGAACTTTCAGACGCTCCATTTACATCCATGACAAGCGAAGATGTAGGATCTTCACTTAACGCTATTACACAAGATAGCATCCAAAGACCCGCCACGTACTTGGAACCTGGGCAACACGTAGCGCTCGTAGGCGAAAAATCTGACAAGATTGGGAAAGGTAAGGTTTTTCAGTCCCGCGGGAAATGGTTCGAAGAAAACTTGGACGAATCTAACATGTGCGTCGTGGACATCACCGAACTATCTGTTGATATACATTCGAAGCTTCCTTATCCTATCGAAGCAACTGGCAATTCGTTTTACCAGGCGAGAAGAAATTTGGCCTTGTTCGAGTTTTGTGGGACGTGAATAAAATCGTGCAGTTGCCTTCTGCTCAACGTTGAGAGGTAATTTTCGGCTCTAAATCTACTGATTTTTTTTTTTTTTTACGTTTTTGTCTGTAGTTGTTCGGTTAATGCGTAGCCCTAACTCGTTCTCGTCGTCGTCTTCGATCGGAACTTTGATGCTTGAAGACTGTAAAACTCTGTTTTGTTGGGGTCTGTAATTGTACTTCCATGGTGTTTGCAGAGCGTTATATCGGAAGTCTAATTATTTGAAATAGGACAGTTGTGGGCTAATTGAGAATAAGTACAAAGAGAACGTAGATTTATAATTTTAGTTTCGAGTTAAAAGGAGTGATAGTACGGAACCATCGAATAAAAAGTAGTATTTGAGCAACATATAAGCTAGCAAAAATTAAAAATAATTTAGTAGGAAGTGTACGTTCTTCCTACGAAGCTCGTTGGCTGCTGCAAAGACAAAGACATTCATTTCTTTAGCGTATATTGAAGATTAGTAATTATTATTTTTAATTGTGAGTCGAAGGAAAGTAAAATATGAAAGACATCCCATCCCAGTTGAGAATATTAAGATTTCAGTTATAACTGTACTATTAGTTTCGTTGGTCCACCGAGAGTAAATAAAAAAGATTCACATCGTTTCCATGACTAAAAGTTTTAAAATGTGTATTTGAATTTCAAGAAACTGATGCTATTAAATTCGTAGCAATGACTTTGACCGCTTAATAGTAGATTTAAATTGCAATATATATTTATTTTACAACAACACAAGGACGTATAATTGATCATTATAATATTCGCATTGCGTGTGTAACTCTCATGTCATGTGGCAGAAAGAACTATTGTTCCGAGTTTTATTACTAGGAGCAATTTTAATTCAGGCCCTGTCGGGCCTGAATTTAGAATTTAAGCTATGTAATGCAGAATAATGAAGTGGTACTGCATAACTCGGTTCCTTAAAACTAAATTTATACTGACATGATCTGTTCGATTTACAAACCTAAACGGGCCTAAACGTAATATATCCTTATTACTAATCTTGGATTTTTACATCTTACTGTTATTTTTTATATCTCGTTCATTACCTCGACACCACATCTACCAGTTGGTAATGATTCTAATGAATGGTATTCTCTTATACGCATCCGCAAAGCTATTGATTTGATGTGAATTTTATAATTCATCATTTTTGTTTTCATTATAAAGATTAGGGTGCATTGATTTTTAGTTATATAACTTTTGTCTCCCAACCGACCAATTGTTCCTTAAAAGCTGTAATCATGTGCCTAATCTTTACAATATTGTGGACTTACAATAAAGTGTACTAAATCAAAATTCCATCTTTATTTCAAATAAATTGTAACATTGCATATTGAGAATGCCGATCTAAAATCACATTCAACACAACAACAAAACAAAAAACAGTAGTTTCATCATTTGAGAACTAATTATTTACGGAAACAACATCTATCTAAGTTGAATAACATAGAATAGTTTTTACAATTGAGTTGCATGTCGTTATTCTCTACTGAAAAAAGGGCTTTGTTTTCAATTCCATTGAGTTGAGACAAGGTCCGAGATTTTGTTCCATTGGAGAGAGAAGAAATATTGACTGACAAATGCTTTCGTAATTAAAAGACAAAAAAGTGGATAATTATCATTATTTTACTTAGTTTAAATAAAGATAAGGAAAACATATTTCTTCCTTAATAAAGCCCCTCAAAACAAAAGCACGGGGAGGGATTATGCAGCTAAATCCCATGTTTTTGTGAAAGACAAAAAGCTCCACGAATTCTGACAGAGAAAAATAAACTAGTACAATTTAATTAATCAAATCATTTTTACAAGCATAGGATAGAAATGAATAATATAGTCTGCATTTTCGTCGTATTGGGAAGCATTTTCAGACAACTCTCAACGGCTTCTGAAAATGTACTGTATCCTTTCCCATGATAAAGCAAAAGGCAAGAAAAAGCCAATTATTTCATGGAAGGAGAAAAACATACAACATATGAACTATCGTACAAAATAGGTAGGTAAAAAACGGGCAGATTGACTATAATCGTACGGAAAAATGAAATCAATCCGTAACAGCCAATGAGATTAAAAACATTAAAATCATAATTAATCAAATATTAAAATACGTCAAGTGTTGTAATTACAGAAAGAAAAAGATTACCAAAGGCCATAATCATCATCAATTTATCGACAGGTTTGAGAGCTACCGACCAAATTAAAATCAAAAGATGTTTTAAGTAACGAATTTAATCTTAATTACGAAAAAACCCAAATTACCCTCGCAAGGTTGAGAATTCCCAATCCGCCGCCGCCCTACCCTTCCACGCAATACACTGCTCCGTCGGCCTCGTCTTCTGCTTGCCGGACTTCATCGGACACGGCGTCTCCACCGGCAAAACCATACAGTTGTACTGTAGACAAAGCGAGCTCGTCAGCGGAATCTCCACCGTGGGATTCATCTCTATCCCCGTCAGATAATTGTGCTGAAGGTACAAAACCTGAATCGCATTGGCCAACAAACGGTCGACGAAGCTGCTCGGAACCTCGCCGGTGAACCTATTGTTGTTCAGGTACAGATTCTCCACCGTCGACAGCAGAGGCGAGATCTCGCCGGAGAAACGGTTGAAGCTGAGGTCCACCGTGGGAATGGTGACCTGACCGGCGGGCTGAATCGGTCCGTACAGCTCGTTCCTCTGCAGCTGAAGGTTCGTGATCGGAAAGGTGAAGATCGCCGCCGGCACACACCCGGCGAACTGATTCATGCTAAGGTCGAGGTAGTTCAGCTGGGAAAGGCCGGACAAGGCGCCGTCGATGGGGCCGGACATTTTGTTCCACGACAAGGAGAGGTACTGCAGTGATCCGGGAAGTCCACGTGGCGGTATTTGACCCGTTAACTGGTTGTGCTTGAGGTCCAAGCGTGTCAGGCTCTCGGCGGCGCCGAACGCCGGGATTTGACCGGTCAGCTTGTTGTGGCAAAGGATGAGGTTGGTCAGCGCCGCGAGGCCCGATAGAGACGGCGGAATCTGACCCGTCAACTGATTGAAGCTGAGATCGAGTGTTTGCAGCGACTTCAACTGCCCCAACGTCGCCGGAATCTGACCGGAGATAAAGTTCCGGCTGATGGCGAGGAAGCGCAGGGATTTAATCTGTGAGATGGTGCCGGGCAATGCTCCATAGACCCGACCCGGGACGACGGTGAGCTCGTAGAGCGACGTGAGTTTGCCGATCTCAGGCGAAAGCCGGCCGGTTAAACCGGGGGAGCCGGCTCGTGGGTCGCCGAGGTTCAAGGCGACGACTCGATCGGCGTCGCAGAAAACTCCGGCGAAGTTGCAAGGGTCCGACGTGAAGTCCCATGAGGCGAAGTAGTTAGAGCCAGGTAAGTCGTTTAAGCTCTTGCGTATGGATTGTAAGGCTAAGAAGTCTCTTGGGTTTAAAACTGCGTGTAAGAGTACGAAGTTTGCGCTGGTAAGAAGAAACAGTAGCAGAAGGAAAAATCGATCTTTCATGGTGTTTTTCTCTCTCTCTCTCTCTCTCTCTTTTCTGAGTTCAGTGTGCGTAGTTTAATGGGTGAAGGAAGAGTATATATATATATATAAAGGGATGGCTGAAGTTCTACTTCTAATGGAGTTGTCAGCATCAATGAGTTGGTGGCTTCACAAGAAAGACAGCATCGTACATTTTGGTGGCTTGTTGAAGAAGAGAGGAGAAGTGTGTGTGTGTGTGTGTGTTTTGAGTGTGAAGGGGTGACGGCGAGCGAGAGAGTTGTGTTGTGAGAAAGAAGTGGTTTATTAACGTTGTTTAGAGATTTGGGTCTTTTCTTTTTCTTAATTTGTTTATTACGAGGAGGTTTGGGTGGTCAAACGGTTGTCCGTGCCTACGTGGAGTGTAGACCGAGGCTTAGGCTCGGAGTGACACGTCGTCAAATTAGCGGTTCCACGTGACGGTTTGCTTCTTTCCAATCTTTTATGTTTTTATATGTCAAAGGCTTTTTCTTTACTTCTTGACTCGAATTTGGAGGATGGAGGAGATCGTGACTAAGACTTGTCTTGGATAAATGGGCCCACAGATGCCACGTGGGTAGGCTAGTTTGCGCTTTATAAGTCATTAATTATTAAAAGTGTCTCAATTTTATGATTATATTAAGTACTAACTCGAACCCTATTGTATTAATGCTTTTATTGGCTTTGCATTTTCTTACTACTACGGTTGTTCGAATCTTGAATTGAAAGACAATTTACAATTTTGGGTCACTTCATGAATACACAACCAAGAAGCAATAATACCTCGATGTACTTGTTCAATATTAATTTCTAATGATATCCCAGCCAAAATAATAAAATTAAATAAATAAAAATTGGGCACCATCACTATTGTATAATTTCGTAGGCTATAGGCTTTGTGCAGTACATTATGAACATTTAATAAATAATATGCAGAAAGAGGGAGCTTCTATGATATGAATTCCAGAAATAATCGAGCAATTAATGAAATATATTCAATTCTTTTGATCACGCTCGGCTAGATCGATACATCATTATATATATATATATATATATATCATTGTTCTCAAATGTAGTGTAGCTATCAATGAATAATTGCACTGGTAAATGTGTTTCATTGCACCAAACCCATACAACCAACCACTTGCAACCCAACTTCCCATATCCATAATTACATGCCAAAGGCTTAGTTTTTCCATCTTAGTTCACATGTAATAATAAAAGCAATTATGGTTGAAAAAAAAAAAAGAGAATCGTACATGCATGAGGCCTCAAAAAATAAGGAAAATAGCTTAAAAAGCATAGTATGTCATGATATCTCTACCTAAAGTGATAAGTTCAATTCACTTGAATTGATTGGCATTCGTCGTATATATCGACTAAAATTGCTACATATTGACGGATCGTTCTTAATCGTAGTTGAGATTAACAATTTGGGATATCTATTTGACAGCCAAAAAAAAATAAGGTGGTGCTTTAAATGTTGAGCACAAGCCTCACTAAAGCATTATATATGTGTATAATTATTTTATAGTAGAGGAATGTTAATGTTTGCATGCTCATTCAAAAATTTGGTGTATGTCTCTATCATACAGCTCTAAATCATAACGTGGCCCCTATCTATATATCTATCTATCTATGTTTTAGCTTCTCAAAATTTCAATAGGGACAAATGTGAGATACATAGAGAAACATACATTGCTTGCACACAAAATGGCAACCTCGCATTTCTCATTTATGATTAACCTACCTTTCTTTTCTTCTCCACAAGAGACCCGAGAAAGGAATATAAAAGAGATATGTTATGGCAACAAATAAAAATAAAAAAAAAAACATTGCTCCAAAAATGTATGTATTATAAAGTAAAGAATGAATCATGTGTATAGCTGTAAAAGGTCGATTGAGTGGCACTCTTCTTCACCTTCACGCAGTGCACGCTAAGGCAAAAAGAGAAGTGCTCTGCTCACAGTAAAGACACATTACTGAGAATCTTTATTTCCATGGAAGACAAAACTATTAATACAAGAATATATATGTTTATTTTGGTCACAAACTATGTTGGATCACAGGTTAGAAGCTGTTACACAGATTTAAACACAAGGCAAACTGTACATCGTTAATTACATCAAGCTTTTTCCCAGACACAGATGCTTTACATATTCACAAAAAAAAAAAAAAAAGAATGGTTCGAATTCATATGCACAGTGTAATAAAACCAAGCAAAGAAACGAAAGCACATTAAGCTCACATCCTTTGAAACCAAATAAATCATATCTATTATCATCCCATCAAGCTATTAACCTGCAAGGGAAGATAAAGGTTGGATTTTGAGCTAACTCAAGCAGAAAATGCTTTAGAAACTTGACTCAAAGTTAGGGGTGCTTACCTTCTTCTAAATCAAACATCCCACCAATCCATCTTCTTCTTCTTCTTCAGGTTTCTCATCGTCATGGTTACTACAGTTGGTATCTGTGTCAACATCGTTGGCAGTTTCGTTAGGACTGAGATTGAGCTCTGCATTATTACAGTAACCTTCCTCGAACAACTGGGGAAAATCCACGGGATTATCAGCTCCATGATCAGTGGCTGAGCCAATAGTGGTATTCTCATCATTCATGGGCTGAATCACGTCGGCAGATGAGCATGACCTACTCATATTAGCGTTACTACTAACGATAAAATTGTTTTCGTTGTTTGTACAAGGGGGCGTTTTCTTGATATTCACGTGATCGATATCAAGCAGATTCTCCATTCGTCCAGACAATCCTGAAAAAATTAAAATAATTGAGTTTTCTTCAAGAAGAGGAATCAAAGAAAGGAAGATCAACATCTACTGCGGTTCTTGATTTATACGATAGTAAAGTCTAGCAATAGGGTGGAAAGATTTACCTCCTTCAGAACTTTCTGTAGAGCTGAACGATGGTGGATTGGAATGAAAGATGAAACTTGCTTCGCTGGTCTTTTCTCTAGCTTGAAAACCATTAGTGGAAGCAGCTGAATATCTTACCTCGTTACGAACAGATCTGGCGCTGGGAAATTGGTCGAAAATAGGCAATAAATCTTTGTGTTTAATTTCTATTTCACGCGAGGAAGCTGCCTCGATTTCAAGCTCCCCTCCTAAGAGATGTTTCGCAGTTGGAGATTCCATAACATGGAAGCATACCTAAGATAAAATTACACGTTATAGCTACACTTGCATTTCCACAATACATAGAAAGGGACAGAGAAAGAAGGCATACGTTTGATTTTTTCCATAAGGGAAATCTGCATGAGTTTACTTGCACTTCAGCATTGGACAGATACAAGTGCGTTCTGTCCTGAGACTTCATCGAATCATTATTATTGTGTTTCTTCCCTCGAGAACTTGCATTCTCCTGTAAGAAAACTGACTTAGAATCTTCATCGGCCTCAATGTTCTTGATGCTACCGAAAATAGACTCCTCCCTCTCAACGTTATCCAATCTTCTGCACACATCCCACCACTGCAAAGGATTAACTTTCACTTTCAACTCCTCGTTTTGTCGGGTCGACAAAGACTGGGCTTCGTTCTCCTTGGTTTCAAGCCCAGTTGGTAATAGAATCTCGTGCTGAACAACAAAGCCCGAGGGCGTGTAAACCAATATATGCTCAATCGCATTGCCACGCAAACTTCCATCGCGCGTATTCAAAGTGCTAGAATTGTGAAAAACTGCAGCTATAGCCCCGATGGGACCCACAATTTACCCGCCATTGAAGCAGCAGCGTTGCTCACCGAATTAATCAGTCCCGAGTCGTTGGCTCTTATCCTTGCAACTGCGGTGAGCGTGCAAGGAATTGGAGGCAAAGAATGTCGCGAAGTAGGCCACCAAGGAAGATTTGCAAGATTTAAGTTTTGATAGCTATTGTCTCCCCCAAGTGTGAAAAGATGGCAAGTTCCTTTAGAGGATACAATCGCAATCCATTGAAAGTAATGACTAAAACAGATATCTTGGATGACCTGACGAACAAATGAAGACAAGGCTTCAGAAAATATAATCCAACTACTAAGAGTAAAGAAAATAGTCCCTTACAGCGCTGGTAATTCCACGGTGTAGCTTGTAGAGATGAGCATAAGTATTACTCCAGTCAGTAAAATTACTCGATCCTCTACTACACGAATGACAAGGCATGATGTGGAATATATTTATGTTATTTCCATGAACAGAGGCAGTGACCAAAAGGGTCCCAGATGGATCAAAACACAACGCAGAAATTGGACTTGTATGAGCTCTGAACTGTGCAATAACCTCCGAGCAAACAATATCCTTAACTGCAACCTGCCATAGGATAGTTAACACAGTAACCTAAAACTAGAGTTTCAACTAAAACATTTTTCGTGATAAAAAAGTGGTAAAGCAGTGGGCAGTTTTCACTTACCACTCCAGCATTTTCGGGGTCAGACAAAGCTTTCTTCACAGAATTCCACCCCGGCGATGTGGGACTTTCGGCGAGAAAGTCGTAGTGCTTGTGTAATTTCTTGTATCCCATTTCACCCAACGTGAGAAAACCTGCAGCTAACTGTTTGCTCGATTCCATGGCATAACGAGCCATCGTCGAGCTGCCGCTGGAGATGAAGAGGGACTAAAGCTAGAGGCAAGGCTCATCGAACTTACCCTATTTGTGTTCACCATTAATGGTCGATTAGGAGAGTAAGCCAACCACCTCGGGCCCACACCCATAGGACCGTAGCCCGTATTAATTTCAAGTGAGCCCTGCTCTCCTACTCGAGGGACGGGATATGTGACGACTACAAATTTCTTCTCAATATTCAGCGTGTCAAAGCAGTATATCTGTAAAGAAACAAACCATTGATTTAGCTTTCTTTTTCTTTAGCATAAACGAATGAACCGAACGATTTGACCACTCACTTGTTCTTCGAGTCCAACTGCAACGATTCTTGGGCTGCACCTAACCATTAGAACAGCAGACTTGAATTCGATGACCTTTACATACTCATTCGACTTCATCGAGTGAAATCTAACAGAAGTTGGAGGACTGAAGATGCTCGATTCTGTAGAACCATGTTTGCTAGGCCTAGTTCCAGCACAATGGAAGGAGGTATCCTTTCATCTTCAGTCCCGCCGACAACTACCATTAGAGGCTGTGCTGATTGGAACTTTCCAGCCTCCGAAGAGTTTGCCGGCGATGGAAGCATCTGTAGGAAAGTAACTGGTCCATCGCGCTTGGAGACAAGCTCGCTTAATCCATTAGCATCTTCAACGTCAAATACTTGAAACCCCTTCGAATAGCCGAGTAATAGGACACGTCTAAAGGAAGTTGAATTGATCTCTAATTTGTCGAATCCAGCCCACAAAACCTGATCGGAGAAAAAAAGCGTTTTATGTATGATGACGAAAGTGACGTACTAAAACAGAGTACTATTCTACAACACGTTTTGAATGAACAAAGCCCAGTGGTGCATTTTCGAGTAACCAATGGCAGCAAATCACAAAGACTTTAACTACCATATCTTTACAAGACTCCAACCTAGAAATATACCAAATATAGAGAGAAGATTCAAAGCGCTTAGCTTTCAATAACAGTATAATCACAAAGGAAGTAATGCATAACTTGGACATTTAACTACTATTCAATCACGAAAGGGAAGTCCAGCTAGCTCGACAGATCTTAATATTCAGTTCTCAACTAAGAAATCTCAGCCAACTTCAACCTTTGCCAACCAAAAACGACAGTTTCAATAACTATGAGCTCACAATAATTCAATCCATTTCCACTGCAACAGAATCAAATCAGGCAACAATAGACAAAACCCAGCACCAAAAACTAAGCTACCCTCTAAAGGAAACAAGCTCCAAGAAAAAAAAAGCTAAATATTCACAACACCAACCTGCTCCTTCCGATCGTCCCCGGCGGAGATCGACGCCGCGACCGACGCACTAGCGGAGCGAACGGCGTTGGTGGCATTCGTCGACGCCGTTTTGATGCAAGACGAGATAATCCGTAGCGAGTTAGGCAACAACTTGCTGTTTCTAACCTTGCTTTTCCTCATCGTTATCCGATAAGCTTAACTTCAATAAATAAATCAATTTTCTTCCTTTTTTTGTTCCCTATCTTCTTCGATGTCTTCTCCTTCGCTCAACGGCAACTTGGGATTCTACTCCCTTGTGCTGAGAAGCAACTTCCGACATGTTGGGCTCTCACCTCTCCCCTCGATCATACAACAAACGGTTGCGAATCGCTCGCATGATTAGTTCCGAATTTGTGCCTTGTTACTTATTTTTTGGAAAGTTTGACTTGGAAACGAAAAATTTCTTGCGCTTTTTTCTTTTACCTTTTTCTTTTACGTTTCTTTTCCGTTCTACTTGTGGACTCAGAATGACACGGCTTATACTACACATATATACATATATACTCTACAATATATTACACGCGACTCTAGATTTTAATGGATGTGTCTGATTAAAATTCTTGTCATTCTTGATTAGCAAGTTAATCATATAAAGCAAGTCATCTTGGCAATTGAGGTACCATGTCGAGGGTCAAATGGCCCGAGGCCCGAAGTCCGCCCGCCAGAGTGGTATGTTAATACATGGTACTATTAAATATACTACATGCCTATTAATAATGTCACTGTAATATCCTTCCGAAAAAAAGGCACTGTAATAATATACATGCCTGACTCAGGTTTTGAAACCGGACCGGACCGGCGGTTCCGACCGGAAATCGGTGAATCGGTCGGTTTTCGGTTCGGTTCCGGTCCGGTTAGCTTTACTTTAAAAAAAAAAAGAAAAATAACGAAAACAGAATAAATTCCAGAAATAAAGAAAATCAGCATATTAATTGCTTGGTCCAATGGTGTCGTGTTGGGCTTTTTACCCAAATGTCTTGGTTCAATCCTCAACAGCCACAAAGTATATTTATTTTCAAAATTCAATATTTTGTTTATAATTGACCCAAGTTTAAAGATTCAGTTATATCAACCATGTATATTAATTTTTAACCACCAACACAATTAACTTAATAATTTGACCCCTAATTTATAAAATGTCTATTTGGTAAAGTTTAAAAAAAACATGTACATAAATCTATGTTATTTGCTTAATTATTGCATAAGATATATTTTATATATTTATAGCTACCGGTTCGACTCCGGTTGATTCCGGTTTATACCGGTAACCACTAAACCTTAAACCACTAAATTTCGGTCCGATTCGAAAAACGGTTTCAGAACCTTGGCCTCACCTTACATGCCTAAGCTTAGGTTCGAAATCATCTGTAAGATTCCCAGCCTTAATCTGTGATGATCTTCTTTCACATCCATCTACAGAAATACCTTAGCCATTCCCAAAGCAATCTAGTACAAAAAGGAACAAAGAGGGACAAAATGGGAGAGGAATGGTGATGAAAATATCATCTTTTTTGATACCACAGAGGTTTCAGAATAATACAGAACAGTATCAACATACATGTTTAATGAGTTTAACTTAGATGTTGCATGGTTTTTCACAGGCATCATGGGTCGATTTTCCGACCGATAAATGTGGTAATAACCCGACTTCGTTGGATACGAAGTCAGCGTCATTAAATTTTGAATTTTTCGACGCCGTTGTCCATTTCTTACTTTAGGTTGTCGGTATCTTAAGAGTTAGGTACCAGAAATTCCCAGCATTCATATCGTCCTTCGATCCATTTAAAATCCACGTCCCCGCCTATTTAAACAAAGGCGAACAAAGCTTCAAATCCCATTATAAAACAACAATGGATACATATATCGTTTTACGAAAATCCTGATTACAAATTTGATCCGTCGTCGTGCTTCATCTCGTATTTCACGTATCTGCAGCATACAAACTGCTATTCCTAAATATAAACCACACAGACGCGTGGAATACTAGATGAAACTCGAGCCTGGAACAAGAAAAAATGGCCTTTACCGAGGATATTAATTTGCTGTTTCTGCAGTATTGTAGTGTATTGATTATTTGATATATATATGTATCTTAAATGAATTGTACAGGAATTCAATAAGAAATAAAGAAACAATCTTGTAAGAAATCATCAAGATGTAAGATCAATGAAAATGACAGACCTTGAAGAAAAAAAAAAAAAGAAAAAGGTTTGTTTTTCTAATGATCAAAAGCTGTAGTTTTTGTTCATGGCTCTTCCTCCTCTGAATGTAAGCATCACATTCTTGTCTATGTCTGATATCAACCTCCTCCGTGAAGAAGGTCTCAGCTTCTCATCTGCTTTGCCTTCATTTCCATGAATCTGACATTCTTCGAAGCGTTCCATGTCTGAAATCAATCGTAATCTCTGAGTCGTATGCGTTTGACTTGTCGATTCTCTTTCGAGTGGTTATCTTCGACAGGCACTTCGCATGAAGCCCGACATGAGGATCTGTGCAGCCCATTATACCGAAAAACATGTTCACAAGCCTCCTATAGATGCCACTCATCTTTGAATCTCCTCTCTTTAGCTTATAAACTGTTCAAGAATCGTAAATAAAATAAAGAAAAATACTGTTTATCAAGGAGGCTTTCTCCATCGATGAGATACTATGCTTTGTTGGTGGGATTGCTGAGAGAGAAAAACAAAAGCACAAAGTGACATGTTGCTTTTGGTGAAGTGAAGCATTTTGATTGATATTTATGCGTTGGCCATCGTCTCTTGCAGTCAAAAGCTAAGCATAAACTAGCTAGAAAGAATCTCTTATCCATTGATAATGATTCTCGGATTATACCAAAAACACGGAGAACTGTACAATGAACCATGAAAATGATGATGCTAATTTGATCAATATTGATTAATATGTCAGAAAATTGTTGTCTAAAAAAAAAAAAAAAAAAAAAGAACAACAATTCCATGTAATTGAAAAAACAGAGCACAAACTCAAAGCTTTTCTATCTTTGCTTTATCTCTTGCGAACCATCAGAATCTTTCTGAGGCATAGTACACGCCTCCGCCGCCGGAGAAATTCGCCCATAGACGCAGCCCCAACCTCCGAGCACGAGGTGGCACTTGCCTGGCGGGCTTCCGAGCTCCGACGCTCCTCGGCAAGAAAACCCCAGTCCCACCGCCGCCGTTATGAACAGCCTCATGTACGGCCGCGACCATCGGAGGAGCAACCACCGGTGCCAGCACGAACAAGGGCGGACCCGCCACCAAACCTCCCCAATTGGGAACCACGTCGCACGCACTCGCCGCCGGGTACAGATTCCGACCGTTAGGTGGCAGCCCTAAATTAGGCACCGCCGTGGACGAACGGTTCTCGCCCGGCGGTGACGAGTCGTCAGCTCCCACCTCCGGCCGGACTCTGAAGAAAGTGATGCTTACCCTCTTGTTCGAAGATGAGCTCATGGCGTGCCTCGCCGTGCTACAGCTATTACCCTCCATGACTAGAAAAGACCTGACATTAGAAAAAATAAAAACTCAGTCTTGAACATGTAAGAACTGAGATTAGGTAAGAATGGTCCATACCCTTTCTTGAAAGAAAGCATTAGAGGCCCTCTGTAGTTTCCCCTGCGATCATTGAAAAAGAGTGGCCGAAAGCCATTTGCAATCGTCGAGGAGAAGAGTGGAAATGGGCTGATCCAAGTGGGGCGGCTTCAAGAACGCTGGGAAAACTCGCCCTGTCGAAAAGGAAAAAAGTAAGACGACGAAGAATTCAAGAACGTTTGCATTCTTCGAAAGATTGACTGTTGCAATAATACCTCGTCGAAGAAGTTGATCATGCAGCCATTTGGTCTACTGCCCTCGGAGATCAAATCCCACTGACACAGATGATCGACTAAGGCTCGGAGAGAGGATGAATTGGTTCGATACAGCCTATGTTCTTACATTCATCAGATGAGATGCAAGAAGATGAACGGCTACAGAATTTTAAGTAGGAAGTCAGTACCTTCATGAGATTTCTCGTCTGTATTTGGCCTTCTTTGATTTGAGTGAATATGGGAATGCCTAGTTGAATCAGCTCTCTTCTGTTTCGCCTCGTTCGCTGGTTATATAGAATGAAGGTTTCGCCCGATAGTTCGCCGTTCTGACCAGAAACTCTGAGTTCGTTCACTAGATCGTTCAGTTTGGACAGCTCTTGGTCTGTGAATACCTCTTCGTACAGCTTCAGCCCTTCGACAACATTCACCTGAAGTTCACAAAACACAGCAGTGATTCATTCTTCTTACAAGAACATCGAATGACTTCTTCAGGCAGATAAAAGATGACGACTTGCCATTAGTCCATTGACTCGCTCCATTGCTTCGAATCCCGTTTTGGCCTTGATATGGGAACGTCGAGCATCGCAATCTTCGTGGTTCGAACATAATGCTATGTGATCCGACGGTGTGCGCTTGAGATCCTGCGGTTCAGATTGATTGAGTTCAGCATATTGCACAAAGTTAACATCGGACGTTGTATTATCCACTACAGCTTCCAAACTATCTTTATTGAAAGGAGGAAGAAATAGAAAAAAGCATATTGCCTGAAAGAAAGGTGATACAGAAAGTTCGCTGGAGGAATACAAAAAGATACAAAGGGAGCGACGCCAATTTGGAGCTAAATCCAGTGAGTTCCTCCAGGTCAGGAAGTTCATCCCAATATATAAATTGAATTAGTGCCTGAAAAGAATAGAAACAAAATACCATATAAGCAAGTCTTGGCAGTACATCATAGCAGAAAAATTTATTCCATTGTCCAAAAAAGGCAATGAGAAAAGAGATGACAAATCAATACACATGGCACACATGAACTCATTACTAGAAAAAGCAGAATGACACTGAAGGTGGTCGTCCGACCTTGAAAACAGTTGCCTCAACGTCTGCAACTTTTATGCACTGGGCATTTTGGTCTTTCATCGGTCCATATAGTTGAGCTCTAAAACTGGCGAACGCGCGCCAAGAACCAACTTATGGACTGAAAATATTTCCCCACCAACGTCAAAATTTATGTCCGTCCCCTCACCACTATCCAACAAACCGGCCGAAATGTTGACCGATATCCGATGGAGGTAATGGAATAGAGTAACCTTAGGACCTTTGTGTGGGACCTAACGACACCAACACAACAATGGACATGGAGGCAATCATCTTTCAAGTAATCAGATGTTTCAAGCAAAGTCCTCTTGAAAAATCGCTTGTATCCCCTGCAGCAAAATGAAGCATGTATCTTACGAAAGTATCTTTTAACCCTTCAACAGCATGCAAGGAACGAGGATGCGGGGACAAAAAAATATTAAATTCATTACTGCACACAATAATGTCACGAGTTATGATTGCATAGTAGTACTAGAAGACAATGTATTCTATCATAAATTCGCTCATCAATTTAGGTCAGAGGAAGCCCACCACATACTGCCCCGATACTTGAGTGTGTAAGGACCACTCTCCAATGCCCTCCCAAAATGGCTGTGCACCTTATGCCTCTCCCTCCCACTCTGATCCAAAAGCGTCAGCTCAAACAAAGCCCTAACGTCCGTCCCCTCGCTCGCCAACGCGATAAACAACGACACGTACGCGGCGTTGTCCTCCACGCTCTTTCCATCAGGGTAGAAATATATAGCCCACGCGTAACCCCCGACAATGAACGTGTCAGAAGGTACGTATTTTCTATGCCCATGCCCTTGGCCAACGAATAACCCGTAATTTTGAAATCATGCGAACCGTTGATTGTCTCGATTGCTGCGATTGAGGTCGTGACCTGAGGTGAAGACTGGGGGCTCGTTTCATCGTAAACACTTCCCATTTCTTCGCCTTTATCTTGACAGAAAGAGTCAGGGCAGATAAAATTACGGGCGGGACGAATTAGGGTTTTCCACGAGAGGACGGATAGGAAGGATCCTAGAGGTTGTCTCCTCCTTTTCCTTCAAGATCCGAGTAAATTGGGGAATTCGGAGAAATGTCCGTCAATTTTAGGGTTTTCGAAATGGGGCTATAATTTTGGGCTGCAAATAGTCATTCGTTGACAATAGAAATATGCGTAATGCGTAGATGATAAGCGTCATCGTAAGCGTTGACATGATGACGTCAGCGTAAGTCGTCACTGAATGGACACGCGTCGACTTATAACTGGGTGACTGAACTTGCTTATGTGGGGCCCACTGAAAGGAAGTTCCACAATGTCGCGGAACGAGCTCTGAAGATGATGAGTTCTTACATGAGCAAAATTATTAACACGATAATGTAACCAAACACTAAGCCAAGATTTTCAGATTGGGAGGCTATTTTGTAAAAGACGGATGCGATTTTACTAAAACAACCGTTGGATTGATGGGTCCATCGGATAGTCATGAGAAAACATGCTAAGCTAGTGATGAATGAATTGAATTCTTCTGAACTCAATTAGAAGTCAAACCACCCTTCACTTGCGTTCGATTGGATTATATGATTCAATCCAAAAGAAGACATCAAAATAGCAAAACACAAAAGTAGCCGAGAGTTATCACCAACAACCTATGCACAGTAGTAACATGAGCATCATCGAAATGACCAAAACAAAGACACGTACATATACACCGTCGTTTTCATCTGTCTGGGGGATCGAAAATCAAACAACAGAGACTCGGCAGGAAATTTGAAGGCAATCATCTCTGAGATAGTCAGATGCTTCAAGATCAGTTCTTTTGACGAATCTCCTGTATCCCCTAAGCATACATAAAGAAGAGTTTCAAACAATCACAGAGACGTTTCAACGAACACGTTGTGAACCTTCTTAGAACTCACCACATACTCCCAGGGGTCGCAAGCGTGTACGCCTCGGCACTCATCCTAAACATGTGATTCTCTTTTCCGCTCCGATCCAAAAGGGTCAGCTCAAAACTCGCTTCTGCTCGCCCATCGCTCACCAACGCCACGAAAACGGACACGTAAGTCGCGTTATCGTCTTCAAGCTTTCCATCTGGGTAGAAGCGAACCTCCCACTCATGGCCGCCGACTTCGAACGTGTCAGAAGAAAAATACTTGCCCATGCCCATTCCCTTCGATATGGAATAACCTGTGATATTGAACACGTGAACGCCGCTAATTGCTGAAGCCATAGTTCGAACTGAGGAAGATACTTGAGATTAGATCGATGCTGTTTATATCATCGATTGACCGCGTCTTCATCGCCCAAAGAGTCAAAGAAGTTGTGCTTTTATGCTCAGAATTCAACGACGACAAGGAAATCAAGCCAATTTCTATACGACTGTTGTTAATTTTGGGTAATCTAGAATATTTTTTCAAAAGTGGAATGATGGGGCCCACATGCTTCATAGAATAGAACAAGTCGAACTGACTATCTTGTCTGGTCCTAAGATTTCCAACCTGGACATCCAAATGCCAGCCACACGAAGCCCAACTCAATCACAGATCACAAAAATTCCACGATAATAATTTTTTCCACGTCGTTTGTAATTATAATACAAATAGTTTAGCTGCAAAATCACACAAAAGATTGGGCCTTGGGTCAAGAAAAATCTCGGGGAAACTTGCGGTGCTGGGGAGGATAAGTCAAAATATGCTTGTGTTGTTCTTGACCCTTAAAAATTTGGTGTCTTAATTATCTGTTGGTGGTATCTGAAAGTGGGTTCTATTTCTCTGTTGAGAGAGAAGAGAGAAAAAAAAAAAAAGAAAAAATTTGGGTCTTTCTCTCGAAATCTTGTGGTGAGATGGTGAAGCTGTGCTTGATGGCTTCGCATGGCTATCCTCTTGGATTAGGGATTGGCGTTCATCAAGACCAAGTCTTTAGGAGGGCCACAAAGGTAACAATGATTCGAAATAATATTTGAATACGAAATTCTTAATTTGTGTGCTCTGAAATCTGGGATTTCAGATTGAGTTCTTGGGCTGAACTTTGAGCTGGGGAAGGCTCTAATAATGTCTCCTGTACAGATTTCATATTCATCTAGCTGGTGAAAGACCCTTTAATTTTATGATTAAACAATCATAGTTGAGAATCTGTTTCGATGAACAATCCAATCTCAGATTCGTTCGTTTATCTATGTATACATATTTCAGGATCTTCACCATCTTCTTCCATGTCGTTGGTCATCTCAAGACCTGGTGAATCTCCAGTCGATAAACAACTTGAATATGAAGAAGGTAGACGACTTGGAATTCCCAGGAAGAATCTTCGATAGCAACCACCTTCCAAAGATCGACTCAAATCCCAATCAAACCCCTTCAGTAGCTGAAGCTCAAGGTTCTTCTTAACTTTCCTCATTACGAAATTCGCTCGTTTGTTTGTCTCTTCTTATACGAAAACCGTTTTTGTATGTGCGCAGAATCTCTATCAGATTCAGTGTTCTTCAGCCTGGAATTGCAGAGCAGTGCGTAAGCAGGAAATCTTGAAGCTGTTGGCTTCAGGGTCGATCGAAGAACACGAAGCACTGCCTTACCTATCTATGATTCAAGAGATGATGAAGTCTTCTCAGCAGCAGCAAACTTCGAACTCATATATCGAAAACGATCATCACCATCTTCTATTTCCCACCAGCGAATCCTACACGAACGAGCTTTTCTTAGATTTTTCGGCAGATCAGACAATCTTGGACGAAGGAATTGAGATGAGCGACGTTCTTTCAATCATCTCAGACGCCTCCTCGTTAAAGAACACCACTAAATCTGCTCAGCAAACCATGCTCGTCCCTTTCTTCGAGAGGTATATTCGACTCTAGGGATTCCAGTAATCTTACCCACAAACTATAAATAAAACTAGCTATCGTGTAATAAAGAATCTCCAAATTAGTAGCTATAACTTACGTTTATCGATCATCATTTCGTTAACAGGCGCAGAAGAGCAGCACAATCCAATCCCAGCGCAGCGCACCTTGCAAATGAATCCCTGAAGACGTAAGAATCTCAATGTCTATGCTTTCAACACATCATGGTGGGTATATCTTTCTTGATATTTTCACAATATCTTTTTTATGCCATATCTACTTACAGTACGAAAAGGCGAAGGAGAGAACATCTCAGACGAAGAAGAAGACGAACACAAAAACCATCAGAGAAAGGAATACCTACGGCAACACCCATCTCCACGCATGCGAAAGCCTCCTATCTCTAATCGTCGGTCGAAATCATCGTCAGGGCAAGAACGTGGTAATAAACTCCTTAAAGAAATCAGCCCCACAACTACCTCAGCTTCTTACACAGTTCTCGGCAAGCATAGCAGGGACGGGCATTGCCTTGATTGCCTCTGTTATCCTCAGAGTTGTCTGTAGTAAGCTGCCCTTTTCGGGCCCTAAGCTTCTGAGCACGGGCTTGGGCTTAGGGCTCGTTTGGCTCTCCTCGGCTGTGAATAAGCTGAGGGACACTGTGGTCTGCATCAGTAGGAGCTCGGCGAGGCGAGGCGAGGAGAACGAGGCTGAGATGATGAGCCATTTGGATAGGATTTGAAAGATATTTACTTTCGAATGGCTGCTTTGATGGCTGTAGCTGTTTTGAGACTGGCGTAATGGGGAAAATTTATCGAGGTACAGAATATGTATTAATCAAGGTGTAAATTAGAGAATGATTGCTATCGAAGTTTTGGCTCGTCTCTTCATTCTGTCGACATGTCTGTCTCTCAGCTGTTTGTGAGGGTGATTTGAATACTGAAGTGGTATAAGACGGTACAAAAACCGAAAATTGAAAGCCGCTTAACCCCGATATCGCTTAGTTGCTTGGGGATAAGTTGTGTTCAAAGTGAGCGTGTCTGAAGGAAAGTGACATGTTAGAATCTGATACTAAGAAGCACATAATGTCTGAAATTCGATGAAAGGTTTATGTTTTTAGCAGAATCTGATGCCTTGCTTAGCGTTGGGGACTCATTATAGAGCAGCAGCAACACATCAAACAGCTGAAAAAACTACAGTAGTCTGATGAGCATAAAGAAGGCATCACTCAAAGCCATTGCTAATCATTTCAAAGATTCACATTCTCCCTCCTAAAGGCCAAAGGAGCACAAGGGTCTTTTTTCATTGGTTTCACACCAGAAAACGCGTGATTAATCAGCTAAAAAATGCTCCTTAAATACCCATAAACCTGGTAATCTTTCCACCATTACACTCAGGAAAGAAAAAGATTTAAAAAATCACCGAGCAAAATCCCAATGACGACGACAAACAGATACAGTTATGATAACAACCCTTCAAGTGCGTGCAAGAAAATGTTCAAGTCTCCATTTAAGACACAGAGCCCACCTCGCCGTAACCATGGTCGATCAATCCCTATCGATACCGAGCCTCATGTTCCCATTCATAAGAACAAGAATGTCACTTTTTCCTACCCAGCCCAGAAATCTGCCGAACTAAAAGATCAGGTCAGCAAAGGGGTTTCAGAATTTGATTCGAGGATCGAAATAAAAGCTGGTGGAAAAGAGGACGGCGATCATCGTTCCATGAAGCAGCAACAGCAACCCATTGAAGGTAAGAATAACGATATTACCGAAAAGGATAAGTTTTCTGACTACATAAGCAAGGTGAAGAACAAGTTCAGGACAGTGTCGAACGTCGGCGCTGCTCCGCCGAGAACAGCCATCGTCGGCAGAAGAGACAGCTTCAACAATAAGGTCACTAATTACATCAGCCGCGCGAAGATTAAGATGAGGTCGATGACGATGGTTGGCGGTGACAATACCAAATGAAATTCGAAATAAGAGTTTAAGAAATAAAGTCATATATGGTGTGAACTGTGGTTATTGCGTGAATAATACTCCCTCCGATTTTATTTACATATCGTTTTAGCTCTTTAATTCTGTTTCTAATTAGTTGTCGTTTTAACGGATTTCAAGACAAATATTTATCATATTTCCAATTTTAACCCTTTTAAATATTATTAAATGGAATATATGATAGTCTTAAGCAATTAATTAGGAATATATTAGACATTTATTTCTTAATATGAGTGCAAAAACCTTAAACGACATCTAAAAAAATCGGAGAAAGTATATTTAAGCTGTATGAAATTTATGGTTTATGCAAGTACGCGAGCTTTTTTCACGGCCCACATGGGCTCAACAGTCAACCCTATTTATAGCCCATGTTTAAATTTGTAATCAGATTATATGTTTATTACACTATGCCTAATGGCACCGCATTGGAGATTAAGTTCAAAGCTAACTAAATTCACATAAGCTTCTATCTCAAACTCAATCATAGGTGGGCGGGCCGTCGAATATTCTTGTACAGTACATGAAAGCCGTCTACTTATTAGTGTTTCGGCCATAATGGAATGACGAAGTTATTCTATTATTGTCACTCACTTTTTTCTATTTGCATCCTCTCATTAATATGTAGAGTAAACATTAATTATTTATCAATTACATACCCCATATAAAAAGGAAAAAAAGAGTTTTATTGTTAATAATTTAAGTAATATGAAAGTAATTTTAAATAAATACTTGTCGATTAAAAAAGGCAATTTTTCCATCTGGCGGACATGGTAAATGAAGGCCCGCCCCGCCATATTGGCGGGTAGCGGTTTGGGTGGGCCCGGCCCGTCCTAAAAATAAAAACGAAAAAAATTATAAAGAAAAAACATTAAAATAAACTATGAAGTAGAATTACTCCTAATCAAATTAAATTCTTTAATGAAAATTTAGATATGTTATTAAATTTGATAATATTAAAACTGGATCTCAAAAAGTATAAAAAACATATATAATTCATTTATATATTATTTATTTAAAAAACATTTTTTATAATTGGCGGCCTGCCCGCGGTCCGCCCTCTGGTGGGCCTAAGAAATGGCAGCCCGCCCTGTCACTTTGGCTGGCCCACGGCCTGCGGGCCCATTTGGCAGTACCAGGGTGGGGCACCCCGCCCCGCCCCGCGGGCCACGAGCATTTTTGCTAGTTCTAATTGTGTCATTGGTTAAATGACTTAATTAATAGTATTTGAATTGTCCATGTAACTAATATTATCGCTTTAATGTAAATAAGTTAATATAATATTTTTTGTTGAATCATGGGATTGTTGAAAATTATTGGGATAAAACCTAAAATGGTCCCCGATGTTTACCCTATGAACCAATTTAGTCCCCGATGTTTCGCGTGAACCAATTTAGTCCCCGATGTTATCGAAAATGAACCAAATTGGTCACTCAGTCAATCCGTCCGTCAATTTAGACGGAGATTGCATTTGCGACGGCTTTAGCGACGGAATTTCCGTCGCTAATTGAAAATTTAAAAAAATAATAAATTAAATATTAAAAATGAGGAAAAATGAAAAAAAGGAAAAAATTCAAAAAATACAGTACAAAACTAAAAAAAGAGAGAATATTACCAAAAATTAAATAAAAAATAAATAATAATAAAAATAGAAAATAATAAAAGTAAAATAAAAACTAAATTTAAAATAGAAAATGATAAATTAACATTAAAAATGAGGAAAAAATACTAAAAAAGGAATAAAAATTCAAAAATAGAGTAAAAATTCAAAAAGAAAAATTCAAAAAAAGAGAGACAATATTACCAAAAACTAATAAAAAAATAATATATAAAAAATAAAAAGTAATAAAAGTAAAATAAAAACTAAATTTAAAATAGAAAATGATAAATAAACCTTAAAATGAGGAAAAAATCCAAAAGGAAAAAAATTCAAAAAAAGAGTAAAAATTCAAAATAAGAGAATGTTACTAATAAACTAAAAAATAAATAATAAAAAAATAACAAAATAATAATAAAATAAATAATAATAAATTAAAGTATTTTATTTTTTATTTTTTAAATCATAAATTAGTAATTATCATCTTTTTATTAT
The DNA here is from genome assembly GCA_027422505.1 of Craterostigma plantagineum. Lineage (NCBI taxonomy): Eukaryota > Viridiplantae > Streptophyta > Magnoliopsida > Lamiales > Linderniaceae > Craterostigma > Craterostigma plantagineum. The sequence continues at coordinate 722,917 of JAPQWV010000126.1, read as the reverse complement.
TATTTATTTTTTAATTTATTTGTTTTTTCTGAATTTTTATTCTATTTTTTGAATTTTTTTCCTTTTTTTGGATTTTTTTCCTCATTTTTAATGTTTAATTTATCATTTCCTCTTTTAAATTTAGTTTTTACTTTACTTTTATTATTTTCTAATTTTTATTATTATTTATTTTTATTTAGTTTTTGGTAATATTCTCTTCTTTTCTGAATTTTTTACTCTATTTTTTGAATTTTTATTCCTTTTTTTGCATTTTTTTCCTCATTTTTAATGTTTAATTTATCATTTTCTATTTTAAATTTAGTTTTTATTTTACTTTATTATTTTTATTATTATTTATTTTTATTTAATTTTTGGTAATATTCTCTCTTTTTTTTTGAATTTTTTACTGTATTTTTTGTTTTTTTTTTTTTTTTTTTTTTTTTCCTTTTTTTTTTGCATTTTTCCTCATTTTTAATATTTAATTTATTATTTTTTTAAATTTTCAGTTAGCGACGGAAATTCCGTCGCTAAAGCCGTCGCAAATGCAATCTCCATCTAAATTGACGGACGAATTGACCGAGGGACCAACTTGGTTCATTTTCGATAACATCGGGGACTAAATTGGTTCACGCGAAACATCAAGGACTAAATTGGTTCATAGGGTAAACATCGGGGACCATTTTAGGTTTTATCCCGAAATTATTATTACAAAAAGTGTTTGGGGGGTGTAAAGAGTGGTCCAGGGGATGTATGGGGTGTGAATAGTAAGACCCTTATGTTTATTGACAGTGTGCAGTTTCCCACGTCATTGATTTGTTTCCTAATTAATACTTGCTGGGCGTGCAAAAAAGTACTAGTATATGATATATATAGGCTTCCTTCGATAATCCTTCTCCGTCCACTTATATCTTTCTATTCTGGGTGTCCCACATAATTCTTCTCGTTTCTATTTTTGGTAAAAAAAATAATTCAAATAATTAAACTAAATGAGTATTAAATGAGAGGAGAGAGTAAGTTTAAAATTGAATTGTGTTTAGAATTATTAAATGAGGAGTGTGATTAAGTTTTGGTGGAAGAATTAATTAGATACTTCTTAATTTGTGTGTCCACTAATTTTTGGGAAGCAATATACATAGGAAGTATATTTATTATTAACGTGCACGACGACCAAGTCCTACGTTGGCTATCCAAGTGGATTCTATCAAACAAAACTAACCAACCTATTTATTCTCCTTTTGATTTGTTTCCACCTAATACTTTCTGTACATGCACACACATAATCTATACTATATAAAAGATGGATGTGGCCTCTCATTGACTAAGTCTAATAGCCAATCCCTATATGACATGTCAGCATTAGAATACAAATTACTCTTTTAGGTATATATGGAGTTGTAATTACACATGCCATTTATTTAGTTAATAATAAATTATACTAAAAACTGTTATATTTAAAATGCCTATAAATTATACTAATAACTGTTATAATTAAAATAAAATTCCCGAGCATAGCACGGGCCAAAACTAGTAACTTGTAAAAAGGAGATCTCTTTGAATCAAGTTTGATTTGTTTCACTTGCTGTATTTTTGCCGAGACTCTCTCCCTCCCTCTCTCTCTCTCTCCCTCTCTCTCTCTCTCTCTATATATATATACCCACACACACAACGCAACGCATATAATAAAATAACGTGTGAAAAGAAAAAAAGTGATCTCTAATTTGAATCTCGTAATGGAGGAGGAGAAACGTTTGAGGGTTTGCGAGCAAACAAGGTGGTGCTATCTCCCCGAAGAAATAATCGAAGGAATCCTCGTAAATCTTCCCGTAAAATCCCTCCTGAGATTTCAGTGCGTCTCGAAATCCTGGCGTTTGCTCATGTCCCGCGACAGTTTCATCAAAGCCCACCTCGCAGAATCGTTGAAGGACAAATCTTTGGAGCGCCACCGTCTTATCTTCAATAACTACATCGTCAACGCAAATCACTGTTTCACGCCCGCGTTCTTGCGCGAACCGCTGGCTAATGCCCTGAGGTTTGACTATCCCATGTTCGAGTCTAAAGGTTCCACCGTGGAAGCTGGTTCTTCTAACGGGTTGGTGTGCATTCTGAAGAACCGTAGGGATTTTATAGTTTGGAACCCATCAACTAGGAAGTTCAGGAAGCTGCCTGCATTTGTTGATCATGATAGAGAAGAAATAAGGGCATACGGCTTTGGGTTCGACGAGTCTGCGAATGATTACAAGTTGTTCGTTGTATTGCGTCTTAGTTACAGATTCACGTTGGGGCCGGAAAAGCGAACGGCAAGATATACAGCTTAAAGATGGATTCTTGGAGGAAGCTCGACGACGACGACCACGCTGAGATATTGGAGCACTTTCCTAGCTCAATTATGGGGATGTTCGTGGGCGGAAAGTTTCATTGGCCTTCGTTCTGCGGCAAAGATGAAAGGTTGATTGTGACTTTCGATTTGGAAAAGGAGACGTTTGGGACTCTCGAACCGCCCCATGGGTCCGAGATTTGCTTCTTAGGGAAACCGATCGATGGTTTTTTGGCTTGTCAAACTCACGGTAATAGGGTTGACGTGGGTTACTGGCTTATGAAGGAGTATGGTGATAAGGATTCTTGGCACAAGTTTTGCGTCTCTTCCTCATCAATTTCATGCGATTCTTTTGAGCCCTATTGGAGGGCATGTCTTTGGTTGGGTGTGTAACAAGTGCATCGTTTTTCTCAGACAAGATATTGATGGTGATGGTCGAAAGATTGATTCTGTCGAGGTCTTAGATCGTCCGATTGTATATGTCGACTCTCTTGCTAAATTATAAAGTAAAAATCATTCCTTGTTTGTTTGTTTATATACTCTTGCTTATTTATTATTATTATTATTAATTGTCCTAGATACATTGTTACTACTTGATCCATGAGATCCCAAAACCACCAACTTATTAGTTTTCGTTTAATTTGGGAAGTTGCAAGAATGTCGTTCCTTTGCCGTTTATTTTGAACTTGGGATTGATTTATGTGTTTCCTTCTTTATCTGAATCGAAAGTCCAAGTTCTATGTCATATATCCGCAGCAGCAGATGGTAAAACACTAATCAGTATGTTGATGTGACTTTTTATTCCTATCATCACGTGGGTATAAAAAGAAAGCAAAGGCATTTGCTATTGTTGATATAAGGCGCCGTACTCACATGGTCAAAAAGCATGTGAATAGAAGAAATTATTTCTTCTCTTGGCTGCCGTAGTTGATTCAAAGAAAGGAGCAGACAATTTTTTTCTCTTTTTCCCATGGCAGATCAAAGGCAAATATTGCCTATAAATAGCAGCAATTGATCGAAGGAAGAAACCACCACAACATCAGATCTTCTTCTACTCTGATTATTTTCTGTAGCCTACTCCTTATATTGTTGTAGCTGTTTTTTGTATCACGTCAGTGTACGTCAGTGTACGTGTTTGTAATCTCTCCACATAATAAAGAAATTTTACCCCCCGGCCCGTGGACGTAGGTCATTCTGACCGAACCACGTAAATCTCGTGTCACTGTCCAAATTTATTTTTCGTCTCGTTTATTTGTTATCGTCATTTTTCGGCAAAATAATTATGAGATTTTCGCATATCCTAACACAGTAATATCAACATCTCATCTAAACCTCTAAGCTAGCTGAAACCCTGGAAAACACAAAAAGAGATATCTCAGTAAAGAAGCAACAGAGACCTTCAAATCGAGCGTTCTCTAAAGACTGCGAAAAACCGAGCTTGTACAGAAACCTGCTACTATCATATCAACATTTCAGTTTCTGACATGCTAGTTAAGGTACACTATTGTTGGGTGATTTTTCAAGTAGCTAGCTACCAAAACAGCCTAGTTTTCCAGTGTTGGGTCGGGGTCGACGCCCCACCACCGCTGTCCCTCTAGAGGTTCTACGAGAAACGCCTTGCCATTTGACATTCCGATGCAAAACTGATAGGGATCAGTTGGATGAGCCGTGATCGCCGACGGATAAGCCGTAGATGTATAGCTGTGCGACGGATAAGACAAAAATAATGAAGATTATTTTTTTATAACTTGAAATTAGATTATCAAAAACTGAGTTTCGTACCGTCCGTAAAGCTTTAGATAGCTTGGTCGATTGACTTGACACCTCATTATTAGGTTCGGACTGAAGACGCAAACGTTCCCACTCATAAAGCTTGCGTAGATCGAATAGCTATCGCAGGAGTACATTGCGTCCGTTACCGTACCCTCGGCAACACTACTAGTCCACCGATACGACAATCAAACAAACGTAATATATATATATAATATATAAATATCGTGATACTATTATTCACTATAACCACCGTAATATAGTTATCTCGCTCGCTGCACCTGATGTAAGAAGCGTTCCACGTTCGTCGCTTCGTAGACGGCCAACTTCAACTTGTTAACGACCAAAACCTGAATCTGATCCTTGTGGAAACGAAGTCGCGCGCCTTCTTCGCTATCGTCATGAGGTACGAACGTACTCGACTTCTTAATTCTCCCTGCCAATTAATAAAAAGATTGCTTGATCATTGCGACTATGGAACTTGGACTGTGTGTTTTTATTTCCCAGTGATCATATCAGCGATCATCAAACAAGGAGAGGTTTTGAAGCCTAGCAAGCTCGCGAAGGATCACCAAAGCTACTACAAACGCATTATCATGATTCCATTTAAATTGTGTATGTGTGTGAAGAAAATATACCATGCATAAATAATATTGTGATCACATAATGACATAATATTGTATTTCGTATGCATAAAATGTTGTGGTACTCTTACAAATGTCATAGGTGTTTCTTTCCATGTCCACACATATTGCGATAGTTAAGGAGCCAAAATGTCAAATTGAATTCGCATTTATGATCTAACCAATTGTCAACTCACGACGATACCATTTTACATATTCCTTGGATCTGTTGGGTTCCTCCGTTCCACCACCAATTTCCAACTACATGTTCCACATAATAAATTTATTTTGAGGTAATCAACATGGATGGTTTATTTTGACATGCATAGAACGTGGAGTTCGAGACGATCCCAGATGGAGTTTCATGTCTCACGATAATAACATCCGCATTGTTGGGCTCCATGACTCGTCTATTATGATTTGCAATGTTCAGAAATGCACAGAGGTATATTACTGTTGTTCGTGCCGTTCGTTGTCGACGTTCATCACTTGTGTTTTCTCCGAATTACAATCTTTCCATCCTTATTTGGGAAAGAAGCCTCAGAGGCCATTTTAAAAGAGTTACAGGATTGGCATTTTCCAATCATCTTCTTGTGTCGTCGGGAGCCGATGCGCATGTTTAATTTCCGATAATACATACATGATTTGTTATTATTATTACTATTTTTTTGCTTCGAATTCTCGTAAGTTTAGTCGTAACTAGTTTTATTCTTCGTCGTTGTCGTCTTCTTTTAGCTTTGCGTGTGGCGCTAGAAAACTGGAAGAAGAACTCGAATACATTCATGGAATTACCTAAGGACGATAATGCAGAAGGCACACGACTTGGTTTCCATAAGAATCAGATTCAAGTTCTGGTTGTTCACAAGTCGAAGTTGGCCGTATATGATTCGACGAATGTGGAACGCCTCATACATCAGGTACAACGAGTGGACGAGCTAAATACGGTCGTAATGTGTGGTTAATAATTAATATATGATGTTATATTATATATATAAATAAAATTACCTTTTTTATTATCGCTACTAATACGCATTGTCAGTGGACTGTGCCCGAGGGAAGGTAACGGACGCCACGTACTCGTGTGATAGCAAATCGATCTAGGCAAGCTTTTGGAATGGGACTGTTTGCATCTTCAGTCCCGACCTAGTTATGAGGTGTCGAATCCATCGATCAACCTATTTGAAGCTATACGGACTGTACATTACTACTATATACGCGAAACGGTTTTTAATGATCTAATTCTAAGTTATTTTCTTATTCGCAATCAATTGCACACAACTATAACATCTACGGATTATCCGTCAGCAATCTCGGTTAGTCCAATTGATCCCAACCAATTTTGTATTGGAATACGTCAAATGGTTCGGCATTTCTCCTCGAGCCTTTAGAGGGACAGTGGTGGCTGGGCGCCAACCAGCGACGGAACCGGAAGTTTTAAATTGGGAGGTGTAAAAATGTTTAAACAAAGTAATATGAAAGATTAGGTACGTGGTAAAATTGTGAAGATTTATTATATACGTTGTACATAATATGTTTATTATATACCAGATAATAAATTGCATATCGTAATTAATGAGGAAACAATAAATTATCAAAGTATACATTGAAAATATATGAAATGTCTAGTTCTTCGTATAATCATTAAAATATTTTTTATACATTTTAGCATATGTATTACATATTGTTTGTCAAAGACTAAATGATACATTGTAACTTATAAGTCGAAGAATAAATTTAAAAATCAATAATAAGCAGCGTCATCCGTTATCTAATCTTCAAAATGTTTTATGTACGTTTTGCATAGATGTTTATTACACAGATGAAAATTAATTCCTCATATCGTAATCAATATAATATTTTGAGTTATAACTTTGTAAACAAAATAATAAAAACCTTAAGCTCTTTGAAAATCTTAATGTTTCTTATATACGCTTTTCACAACGTATATTACATATACAATTACAAGAAGAAATAGCATATTATAAAATTGACTTAGAAATTATAACTTGAAATAGTCGAAAAATTACTTTTAAAATGACGTTTTTATAACATATTTAGTTATATATGAAAATAAGATTTATAATGTAGTGGAACGTATTTGGTTAAATAAAATAAGATCCAAATTATTTGACATTATTCAAAATGATAAAATGTAAATATACGTTTTTTTACTACTAATTTAAATTGCACAAAAATTATGATTAGATTACTTAATCTTTTGTAATAATATTATTTATGAATATGATTCTTCTTAAAATATGAAAAAGAAGTAAATTAATATAGAGATCAATTACATTAAATAAGTTAATTTATTAAGTTAGTAGAGAATAATTGTATTAAAGGGTCCCATATTTGCTATTTAGGGCAACCGATCGATGGATTGGATGTTTGGCTTGTCAAACTCATGGTAATAGTAATTGTGAAAGAGTATGGTGATAAGGATTCTTGTCACAAGTTTCATGCGATTATGTCTTTGGTTCAATTGGGGGAACAAAGAGCTCATGATCCAATGGTCGGGAGAAGCTCCACACGGGAGACTCATGAGTGGTCGGTGGCGAGAGGTGGCGGAATGTGGTGGTGGGTGACGGCCGGCGGGCGGATGCGCCGAGGATGAGGGCGATGATGCGGAATCGACGAGGCGGAGGTGAAACGATAAGTATTTTTTAATTTTTTAAAAATATATAAAACAAGGACAACGAAAAAAGAGGGAAAGAAAATGGAAGATCCCTCCACCTCCAACGGAAGTGGAGAAGGATGGAAGGAGAGGAGAGGGCGCGGTGGCTAGGGTTTTTTGGTGGAGAAAATTTGGGAAGAGAGAGAGAGCCGTGCCATAAATCATTCCTTCTTGCTTGCTTGTTTAATGTTTATATTCTCTTGATTATTGTTGTTATTATTATTATCATTATTTTTATTATTATTATTATTATTATTTGGTCTTGAAACTTGTGTTATTTCTTGATCCATGAGATCCCACAACCATCAACTTATTAGTTTTCGTTTAATTTGGAAGGACGAACGTGCAAGAAAAAGACAAAGTGGCCATTTTTTCTTATGCTGATATGAGCATTTGTGTACCACCGAAAAAAAATATGAGCATTTGTATCGGCGAGTAAGTTACGCAGTCGATGGCCATAGAACTATTAAAAGATTAAGCATTTGCCCGTACAAGGAGATATAGTTACATATATACTAGATGCTCACAATTTTTCTATCAACAAATTATGTTATTAGTTTTCTTACTCAAAGTCATCAATTTACACAACAAAGTATTAATCAACCATTATTATTAAAACTTATGTACTAAGTTCAAAAGATAAAGAAGTGTTCAAACTGAGAAATTTTCTAAATTTGTGAACACAATGTTATTCCTCCACTTGAAATGATTGAATTTGTAATTAATAGCAGAAATTCAATAATAAGTGAAATTCGATTACTCCCAATTTCAGTCATGGCCATAACCTATAAGAACATAGAATAACTTAACTATGACCCGAACTTTTCTCACAAGATGAATAGTTCTCGATATTTCAATGAGAAGGCAAGGAGTCCATAGTAGCACGTATTTACTTTCAAATGTCGAAATACAATACTCTAATTCCGGTTAATTTACACAATGAAGTTCGTTAAATATTCTTGTCCGTGAAAGCCATCTATCTACTTATTAGTCTTTCGTCCTAAACGGAATGATGAAGTGAAGCCATGCGTGGATTAATAAACCTCTTGATAACGTAACAAGGAGCCCACATATGTAATAACAGCATTCGCTTAGCATATTCTTGGATAATACCATAGTCAAAATTTATAGTTTATTGACAAGTGTGCAGTTTCCCACGTCATTGTCGCATAAGATGAAAGTAATTTTATGTTTAATTTTGGGGGACCCAAATATAATGTAACATGACGTATCGCAAGTTATGACATAGATGTTTATTAGAAGAGGGAAGTCATCAATTTGGTTTATGTTTAATTTTGGGGGACCCAAATATAATGTAACATGACGTATCGCAAGTTATGACATAGATGTTTATTAGAAGAGGGAAGTCATCAATTTGGACATGCCTACTAGTTTAGAACTACAAGGATTGGTTAGAGAAGAAAAAAGAGGCAATTATTTAAAAGCAAGGGCCTCATGACACTTGCCTACCTTACATGCCATGCTATTTCTTTCTAATTATATATATGCATGTGGTGCAATATGAATCTCTATTACTTTTCTAATTGCTACAAAGCGGTCCATTTTTAATGTGTTGTAATGAAACATATCGAATTTTCTACAAAAATATTAATTGGGATTAGGCTCGTCACGGCGATTTTCGGCTATCATTATTTGATTACGCTAATCCGAAACATGTAATTAGGTTTCATAAGTAGGTTGTCGAATCGCATGCATGTGCAACAATGCATTGCCTATATGCTTAAAGTTGAACATATAACATATAATACTATTCATATATATTTTATAATATTGATCCACCTAGTTTGGGAGTAAGTATATAAATACATATCCTAATAACGAGAGGATGATATCAATTCAGTTTATTCTCTGCCAAAATAAAGTTACTTTCGAACAACTTACTTTGATTATTACATTTTCCATCTAAAAGAGTGAATAAATCAAATCTATATAACAAAGAAAACAACTTTATTCTTTCAGGTTTTTATGGGGAACAAGACAACCTACTTCTTTCTATATTTTAAATATTATTATAATTATCACAACCCAATTTAGAGAAATAATTTACATCGTGAAACTAATTGCAATAACAAGGGCGGAACAACGTATTATTTTACATATGGTCCGATGCGAGCCCTAGTTTGATACTTTCATGACATGGGATAACACATAATTCTTTTTTTCTTCGATTTATATAATTTGTAGGTTCTTGATCTTTTAAACAAACTTTAAACACTAAGATTGTAGCTTCAAAATGACGCTATGACCCTTTGCGAGGACAAACAAAAGTACTTTATATGTCAAAGAATCAATTAAAAAGAAATATATTTCGTGAATTAATTTTTCTGGATAACACGAGACTAAAAGGACTCACGTAAAAAGAGGAGAGCTCAACTCATCCCTAACTCACTTTTAGCCTTTTAGGTACGTCTTCTTTTCTTTCTTATTCGATAATAACAATATGCTACTAGATATGTTTTATGATTCAATATTTCAAGACGTCTAACTTTTATATACAATCTACGAATTGACTTTACTTCAAAAAACAAAAAAAATAAATCTACGGATTGACTTAACATATTGAGGGAAAGTTTATTAGAAAGCACCTGAATTTGCTTTAGATTTATAATCAAATCCTTAAAATTTGAAATCCAACAAAAAATATAAAAAGAAGAAAAGATGAAAAGCATAAATAATAATCATATTTAACACTTATTGCATGCATCACTTGGCTTCTTCATTCCTTTGTGACATGATATGCAGTTCATATGTGTAATCTGATTTAAAAAAAAAAAAAAAAAGAAAAACTAAATCTATAGACTACGCAGTCGAGCAACAATATTTGGTTTAAAAGCTGTAAACTTATCGACTAATTCATCTTATGCAAAGAAAATCAATACGACACGTCATTTCGTGGGCCCCACCCCTTGCCGAAGCTTCCACCGTATAAATCCGACCAAACCCCTTCAACCTCAAGCTCTACATTCACTTTTAGACATATTTTATTATTTTCGTAAATAAATAAATTTCCATTTTATTCTCTTAACAGTATTTCACGGCGACTGATCGCAGAGGACCTATTCGTTAGAAATAAGTCCGTACCGATCTCAGCGTCGTACAATACAAATGCCGGCGGCAATCGGCGTATTATCAGCTGATAGAAATGCACCGCCCAAGGACCCAATGATGGCGTGGCTGCGAGGCGAGTTCGCCGCCGCCAACGCAATCATCGACGCCCTGTGCGTCCACCTGAGGAGGCTCGATCCGTCGGCGCCGTCGAGGTACAAGGCGGTGTTCGAGGCGGTCAACCGCCGGAGATCCAACTGGATACCGCTTATTGAGAGCCATCACTACTTTCCGATCGCTGAAGTCGCATCGGAGCTGCACAAGGTGACTGAAGAAATGACTGACCGTCGTCGGAGGAACGCTACTAATGCCGAGGTAGAGAAGAAAGATAAAGAGGGCGGCGGCGGCGGCGACGGCGGTGGTTGTGATGATGATGGTCGTGAGAGCGGCGGAGGTCAGGCGGCGGAGGAAGATCTCACGAGCGATGTCACGGACACAGGTAAGTGTACAGTAATGATCTCTTTCTCTCACGGAAATTTATTGGGACGAAAGAAAAGGGTTTATTTTTGCATTATTTATTACAGTTCATGCATAATATTGTTCATAAATACTCTTGCCGGTGGTTAATAAATGCAAAGTCCGATCAGCAACTAGCAACTAACTCGAGATTCTTTCCGTTCTAACTAATAAAGTTAACTCCTTTTTTTCGAGTCTGAAAGCTGTATGCTGCTTTCAAAATTGAATTTTTACTTTCAGAGAAGATAAATAAAGATGAATAGTGCGGTAAGAAAAGTCTCTCAGTGCTTTCATGTTTTGTCTTGGAATAATGTCTAGTGGGCTTCTTCTCTCTAACAGAAATAGTGGAAGTCAGTCTCAATGTGTGTTTACCTTCTCTTTTAGTGCACTCCCTTTGTATCTTTTTGTATTCCTCCAGCGAACTTTCTGTATCACCTCTTCTTTCAGGCAATATGCTTTTTTCTATTTTCTTCCTCCTTTCAATAAAGATAGTTTGGAAGCTGTAGTGGATAATACAACGTCCGATGTTAACTTTGTGCAATATGCTGAACTCAAATCAATCTGAACCGCAGGATCTCAAGAAGCACAACCGTCGGATCACATAGCATTATGTTCGAACCACGAAGATTGCGATGCTCGACGTTCCCATATCAAGGCCAAAACGGGATTCGAAGCAATGGAGCGAGTCAATGGACTAATGGCAAGTCGTCATCTTTTATCTGCCTGAAGAAGTCATTCGATGTTCTTGTAAGAAGAATGAATCACTGCTGTGTTTTGTGAACTTCAGGTGAATGTTGTCGAAGGGATGAAGCTGTACGAAGAGGTATTCACAGACCAAGAGCTGTCCAAACTGAACGATCTAGTGAACGAACTCAGAGTTTCTGGTCAGAACGGCGAACTATCGGGCGAAACCTTCATTCTATATAACCAGCGAACGAGGCGAAACAGAAGAGAGCTGATTCAACTAGGCATTCCCATATTCACTCAAATCAAAGAAGGCCAAAATACAGACGAGAAATCTCATGAAGGTACTGACTTCCTACTTAAAAATTCTGTAGCCGTTCATCTTCTTGCATCTCATCTGATGAATGTAAGAACATAGGCTGTATCGAACCAATTCATCCTCTCCTCCGAGCCTAGTCGATCATCTGTGTCAGTGGGATTTGATCTCCGAGGGCAGTAGACCAAATGGCTGCATGATCAACTTCTTCGACGAGGTATTATTGCAACAGTCAATCTTTCGAAGAATGCAAACGTTCTTGAATTCTTCGTTTCGTCTTACTTTTTCCTTTTCGACAGGGCGAGTTTTCCCAGCCGTTCTTGAAGCCGCCCCACTTGGATCAGCCCATTTCCACTCTTCTCCTCGACGATTGCAAAATGGCTTTCGGCCACTCTTTTGTCAATGATCGCAGGGGAAACTACAGAGGGCCTCTAATGCTTTCTTTCAAGAAAGGGTATGGACCATTCTTACCTAATCTCAGTTCTTACATGTTCAAGACTGAGTTTTTATTTTTTCTAATGTCAGGTCTTTTCTAGTCATGGAGGGTAATAGCTGTAGCACGGCGAGGCACGCCATGAGCTCATCTTCGAACAAGAGGGTAAGCATCACTTTCTTCAGAGTCCGGCCGGAGGTGGGAGCTGACGACTCGTCACCGCCGGGCGAGAACCGTTCGTCCACGGCGGTGCCTAATTTAGGGCTGCCACCTAACGGTCGGAATCTGTACCCGGTGGCGAGTGCGTGCGACGTGGTTCCGAATTGGGGAGGTTTGGTGGCGGGTCCTCCCTTGTTCGTGCTGGCACCGGTGGTTGCTCCTCCGATGGTCGCGGCCGTACATGAGGCTGTTCATAACGGCGGCGGTGGGACTGGGGTTTTCTTGCCGAGGAGCGTCGGAGCTCGGAAGCCCGCCAGGCAAGTGCCACCTCGTGCTCGGAGGTTGGGGCTGCGTCTATGGGCGAATTCTCCGGCGGCGGAGGCGTGTACTATGCCTCAGAAAGATTCTGATGGTTCGCAAGAGATAAAGCAAAGATAGAAAAGCTTTGAGTTTGTGCTCTGTTTTTTCAATTACATGGAATTGTTGGGCTCTTTTTTTTTTTTTTTTTTTTTTAGACAACAATTTTCTGACATATATAATCAATATTGATCAAATTAGCATCATCATTTTCATGGTTCATTGTACAGTTCTCCGTGTTTTTGGTATAATCCGAGAATCATTATCATTGGATAAGAGATTCTTTCTAGCTAGTTTATGCTTAGCTTTTGACTGCAAAGAAGACGATGGCCAACGCATAATATCAATCAAAATGCTTCACTTCACCAAAAGCACCATGTCACTTTGTGCTTTTGTTTTTCTCCTCAGCAATCCCACCAACAAAGCATAGTATCTCATCGATGGAGAAAGCCTCCTTGATAAACAGAGTATTTTCTTTATTTTATTTACGATTCTTGAACAGTTTATAAAGCTAAAGAGAGGAGAATTCAAAGATGAGTGGCATCTATAGGAGGCTTGTGAACATGTTTTTCGGTATAATGGGCTGCACAGATCCTCATGGTCGGGCTTCATGCGAAGTGCCTGTCGAAGATAACCACTCGAAAGAGAAAATCGACAAGTCAAACGCATACGACTCAGAGATTATGATTGATTTCAGACATGGAGACTCTTCGAAGAATGTCAGAATTCATGGAAATGAAGGCAAAGCAGATGAGAAGCTGAGACCTTCTTCACGGAGGAGGTTGATATCAGACATAGACAAAGAATGTGATGCTTACATTCAGAGGAGGAAGAGAGCCATGAACAAAAACTACAGCTTTTGATCATTAGAAAAACAAACCTTTTTTTTTTTTTTTTTCTTCAAGGTCTGTCATTTTTCATTGATCTTACATCTTGATGATTTTCTTACAAGATTGTTTCTTTATTTCTTATTGAATTCCTGTACAATTCATTTAAGATACATATATATATATCAAATAATCAATACACTACAATACTGCAGAAACAGCAAATTAATATCCTCGGTAAAGGCCATTTTTTCTTGTTCCAGGCTCGAGTTTCATCTAGTATTCCACGCGTCTGTGTGGTTTATATTTAGGCATATAGCAGTTTGTATGCTGCAGATACGTGAAATACGAGATGAAGCACGACGACGGATCAAATTTGTAATCAGGATTTTCGTAAAACGATATATGTATCCATTGTTGTTTTATAATGGGATTTGAAGCTTTTGTTCGCCTTTGTTTAAATAGGCGGGGACGTGGATTTTAAATGGATCGAAGGACGATATGAATGCTGGGAATTTCTGGTACCTAACTCTTAAGATACCGACAAACCTAAAGGTAAGAAATGGACAACGGCGTCGAAAAATTCAAAATTTAATGACGCTGACTTCGTATCCAACGAAGTCGGGTTATTACCACATTTATCGGGTCGGAAAATCGACCCATGATGCCTGTGAAAAACCATGCAACATCTAAGTTAAACTCATTAAAACATGTATGTTGATACTGTTCTGTATTATTCTGAAACCTCTGTGGTATCAAAAAAGATGATATTTTCATCACCATTCCTCTCCCATTTTGTCCCTCTTTGTTCCTTTTTGTACTAAGATTGCTTTGGGAATGGCTAAGGTATTTCTGTAGATGGATGTGAAAGAAGAATCATTCACAAAGATTAAGGCTGGGAATATCTTACAGATGATTTCGAACCTAAGCTTAGGCATGTAAGGTGAGGCCAAGGTTCTGAAACCGGGTTTTCGAATCGGACCGAAATTTTAGTGGTTTAAGGTTTAGTGGTTTAACCGGTATAAAACCGGAATCAAACCGGAGTCGAACCGGTAGCTATAAATATAATAAAATATATCTTATGCAATAATTAAGCAAATAACATAGATTTATGTACATGTTTATTTTTAAACTTTACCAAATAGACATTTTATAAAATTAGGGGTCAAATTAATTAAGTTAATTGTGTTGGTGGTTAAAAATTAAATATACATGGGTTGATATAACTGAATCTTTAAACTTGGGGTCAAAATTAAATAAAAACAAAATATTGAATTTTGAAAATAAATATACTTTGTGGCTGTTGAGGATTGAACCAAGACATTTGGGTAAAAAGCCCAACACGACACCATTGGACCAAAGCAATTAATATGCTGATTTTCTTTATTTCTGGAATTTATTCTGTTTTCGTTATTTTTCTTTTTTTTTTAAAGTAAAGCTAAACCGGACCGGAACCGAACCGGAAAACCGACCGATTCACCGATTTCCGGTCGGAACCGGCCGGTCCGGTCCGGTTTTCAAAACCCTGAGTCAGGCATGTATAATTATTACAGTGCCTTTTTTTTTCGGAAGGATATTACAGTGACATTATTAATAGGCATGTAGTATATTTAATAGTACCATGTATTAACAATACCACTCTGGGCGGGCCGGACTTCGGGCCTCGGGCCATTTGACCCTCGACATGGTACCTCAATTGCCAAGATGACTTGCTTTATATGATTAACTTGCTAATCAAGAATGACAAGAATTTTAATCAGACACATCACCATTAAAATCTAGAGTCGCGTGTAATATACTGTAGAGTATATATGTATATATGTGTAGTATAAGCCGTGTCATTCTGAGTCCACAAGTAGAACGGAAAAGAAACGTAAAAGAAAAAGGTAAAAGAAAAAAGCGCAAGAAATTTTTCGTTTCCCAAGTCAAACTTTCCAAAAAATAAGTAACAAGGCACAAATTCGGAACTAATCATGCGAGCGATTCGCAACCGTTTGTTGTATGATCGAGGGGAGAGGTGAGAGCCCAACATGTCGGAAGTTGCTTCTCAGCACAAGGGAGTAGAATCCCAAGTTGCCGTTGAGCGAAGGAGAAGACATCGAAGAAGATAGGGAACAAAAAAAAGGAAGAAAATTGATTTATTTATTGAAGTTAAGCTTATCGGATAACGATGAGGAAAAGCAAGGTTAGAAACAGCAAGTTGTTGCCTAACTCGCTACGGATTATCTCGTCTTGCATCAAATCGGCGTCGACGAATGCCACCAACGCCGTTCGCTCCGCTGGTGCGTCGGTCGCGGCGTCGATCTCCGCCGGGGACGATCGGAAGGAGCAGGTTGGTGTTGTGAATATTTAGCTTTTTTTTTTCTTGGAGCTTGTTTCCTTTAGAGGGTAGCTTAGTTTTTGGTGCTGGGTTTTGTCTATTGTTGCCTGATTTGATTCTGTTGCAGTGGAAATGGATTGAATTATTGTGAGCTCATAGTTATTGAAACTGTCGTTTTTGGTTGGCGAAGGTTGAATTTGGCTGAGATTTCTTAGTTGAGAACTGAATAATATTAAGATCTGTCGAGCTAGCTGGACTTCCCTTTCGTGATTGAATAGTAGTTAAATGTCCAAGTTATGCATTACTTTCCTGTGTGATTATACTATTATTGAAAGCTAAGCGCTTTGAATCTTCTCTCTATATTTGGTATATTTCTAGGTTGGAGTCTTGTAAAGATATGGTAGTTAAAGTCTTTGTGATTTGCTGCCATTGGTTACTCGAAAATGCACCACTGGGCTTTCTTCATTCAAAACGTGTTGTAGAATAGTACTCTGTTTTAGTACGTCACTTTCGTCATCATACATAAAACGCTTTTTTTCTCCGATCAGGTTTTGTGGGCTGGATTCGACAAATTAGAGATCAATTCAACTTCCTTTAGACGTGTCCTATTACTCGGCTATTCGAAGGGGTTTCAAGTATTTGACGTTGAAGATGCTAATGGATTAAGCGAGCTTGTCTCCAAGAGCGATGGACCAGTTACTTTCCTACAGATGCTTCCATCGCCGGCAAACTCTTCGGAGGCTGGAAAGTTCCAATCAGCACAGCCTCTAATGGTAGTTGTCGGCGGGACTGAAGATGAAAGGATACCCTCCTTCCATTGTGCTGGAACTAGGCCTAGCAAACATGGTTCTACAGAATCGAGCATCTTCAGTCCTCCAACCTCTGTTAGATTTTACTCGATGAAGTCGAATGAGTATGTAAAGGTCATCGAATTCAAGTCTGCTGTTCTAATGGTTAGGTGCAGCCCAAGAATCGTTGCAGTTGGACTCGAAGAACAAGTGAGTGGTCAAATCGTTCGGTTCATTCGTTTATGCTACAGAAAAAGAAAGCTAAAATCAATGGTTTGTTTCTTTACAGATATACTGCTTTGACACGCTGAGTATTGAGAAGAAATTCGTAGTCGTCACATATCCCGTCCCTCGAGTAGGAGAGCAGGGCTCACTTGAAATTAATACGGGCTACGGTCCTATGGGTGTGGGCCCGAGGTGGTTGGCTTACTCTCCTAATCGACCATTAATGGTGAACACAAATAGGGTAAGTTCGATGAGCCTTGCCTCTAGCTTTAGTCCCTCTTCATCTCCCAGCGGCAGCTCGACGATGGCTCGTTATGCCATGGAATCGAGCAAACAGTTAGCTGCAGGTTTTCTCACGTTGGGTGAAATGGGATACAAGAAATTACACAAGCACTACGACTTTCTCGCCGAAAGTCCCACATCGCCGGGGTGGGATTCTGTGAAGAAAGCTTTGTCTGACCCCGAAAATGCTGGAGTGGTAAGTGAAAACTGCCCACTGCTTTACCACTTTTTTATCACGAAAAATGTTTTAGTTGAAACTCTAGTTTTAGGTTACTGTGTTAACTATCCTATGGCAGGTTGCAGTTAAGGATATTGTTTGCTCGGAGGTTATTGCACAGTTCAGAGCTCATACAAGTCCAATTTCTGCGTTGTGTTTTGATCCATCTGGGACCCTTTTGGTCACTGCCTCTGTTCATGGAAATAACATAAATATATTCCACATCATGCCTTGTCATTCGTGTAATAGAGGATCGAGTAATTTTACTGACTGGAGTAATACTTATGCTCATCTCTACAAGCTACACCGTGGAATTACCAACGCTGTAAGGGACTATTTTCTTTACTCTTAGTAGTTGGATTATATTTTCTGAAGCCTTGTCTTCATTTGTTCGTCAGGTCATCCAAGATATCTGTTTTAGTCATTACTTTCAATGGATTGCGATTGTATCCTCTAAAGGAACTTGCCATCTTTTCACACTTGAGGGAGACAATAGCTATCAAAACTTAAATCTTGCAAATCTTCCCTGGTGGCCTACTTCGCGACATTCTTTGCCTCCAATTCCTTGCACGCTCACCGCAGTTGCAAGGATAAGAGCCAACGACTCGGGACTGATTAATTCGGTGAGCAACGCTGCTGCTTCAATGGCGGGTAAATTGTGGGTCCCATCGGGGGCTATAGCTGCAGTTTTTCACAATTCTAGCACTTTGAATACGCGCGATGGAAGTTTGCGTGGCAATGCGATTGAGCATATATTGGTTTACACGCCCTCGGGCTTTGTTGTTCAGCACGAGATTCTATTACCAACTGGGCTTGAAACCAAGGAGAACGAAGCCCAGTCTTTGTCGACCCGACAAAACGAGGAGTTGAAAGTGAAAGTTAATCCTTTGCAGTGGTGGGATGTGTGCAGAAGATTGGATAACGTTGAGAGGGAGGAGTCTATTTTCGGTAGCATCAAGAACATTGAGGCCGATGAAGATTCTAAGTCAGTTTTCTTACAGGAGAATGCAAGTTCTCGAGGGAAGAAACACAATAATAATGATTCGATGAAGTCTCAGGACAGAACGCACTTGTATCTGTCCAATGCTGAAGTGCAAGTAAACTCATGCAGATTTCCCTTATGGAAAAAATCAAACGTATGCCTTCTTTCTCTGTCCCTTTCTATGTATTGTGGAAATGCAAGTGTAGCTATAACGTGTAATTTAATCTTAGGTATGCTTCCATGTTATGGAATCTCCAACTGCGAAA
Organism: Craterostigma plantagineum; assembly: GCA_027422505.1. NCBI lineage: Eukaryota > Viridiplantae > Streptophyta > Magnoliopsida > Lamiales > Linderniaceae > Craterostigma > Craterostigma plantagineum. Next base: position 704,119 of record JAPQWV010000126.1, on the reverse strand, counting down.
CATCTCTTAGGAGGGGAGCTTGAAATCGAGGCAGCTTCCTCGCGTGAAATAGAAATTAAACACAAAGATTTATTGCCTATTTTCGACCAATTTCCCAGCGCCAGATCTGTTCGTAACGAGGTAAGATATTCAGCTGCTTCCACTAATGGTTTTCAAGCTAGAGAAAAGACCAGCGAAGCAAGTTTCATCTTTCATTCCAATCCACCATCGTTCAGCTCTACAGAAAGTTCTGAAGGAGGTAAATCTTTCCACCCTATTGCTAGACTTTACTATCGTATAAATCAAGAACCGCAGTAGATGTTGATCTTCCGTTTCTTTGATTCCTCTTCTTGAACAAAACTCAAATTATTTTGTAATTTTTTCAGGATTGTCTGGACGAATGGAGAATCTGCTTGATATCGATCACGTGAATATCAAGAAAACGGCCCCTTGTACAAACAACGAAAACAATTTTATCGTTAATAGTAACGCTAATATGAGTAGGTCATGCTCATCTGCCGACGTGATTCAGCCCATGAATGATGAGAATACCACTATTGGCTCAGCCACTGATCATGGAGCTGATAATCCCGTGGATTTTCCCCAGTTGTTCGAGGAAGGTTACTGTAATAATGCAGAGCTCAATCTCAGTCCTAACGAAACTGCCAACGATGTTGACACAGATACCAACTGTAGTAACCATGACGATGAGAAACCTGAAGAAGAAGAAGAAGGATGGATTGGTGGGATGTTTGATTTAGAAGAAGGTAAGCACCCCTAAGTTTGAGTCAAGTTTCTAAAGCATTTTATGCTTGAGTTAGCTCAAAATCCAACCTTTATCTGCCCTTGCAGGTTAATAGCTTGATGGGATGATAATAGATATGATTTATTTGGTTTCAAAGGATGTGAGCTTAATGTGCTTTCGTTTCTTTGCTTGGTTTTATTACACTGTGCATATGAAATTCGAACCATTCTTTTTTTTTTTTTTTTTTTGTGAATATGTAAAGCATCTGTGTCTGGGAAAAAGCTTGATGTAATTAACGATGTACAGTTTGCCTTGTGTTTAAATCTGTGTAACAGCTTCTAACCTGTGATCCAACATAGTTTGTGACCAAAATAAACGTATATATTCTTGTATTAATAGTTTTGTCTTCCATGGAAATAAAGATTCTCAGTAATGTGTCTTTACTGTGAGCAAACACTTCTCTTTTTGGCCTTAGCGTGCACTGCGTGAAGGTGAAGAAGAGTGCCACTCAATCGACCTTTTACAGCTATACACATGATTCATTCTTTACTTTATAATACATACATTTTTGGAGCAGTGTTTTTTCTTTTTATTTATTATTTGTTGCCATAACATATCTTTTTTATATTCCCTTTACTCGGGTCTCTTGTGGAGAAGAAAAAGAAAGGTAGGTTAAATCATAAATGAGAAATGCGAGGTTGCCATTTTGTGTGCAAGCAATGTATGTTTCTCTATGTATCTCACATTTGTCCCTATTGAAATTTTGAGAAGCTAAAACATAGATAGATAGATATATAGATAGGGGCCACGTTATGATTTAGAGCTGTATGATAGAGACATACACCAAATTCATTTGAATGAGCATGCAAACATTAACATTCCTCTACTATAAAATAAATTATACACACATATATAATGCTTTTAGTGAGGCTTGTGCTCAACATTTAAAGCACCACCTTATTTTTTTTTTGGCTGTCAAATAGATATCCCAAATTGTTAATCTCAACTACGATTAAGAACGATCCGTCAATATGTAGCAATTTAAGTCGATATATACGACGAATGCCAATCAATTCAAGTGAATTGAACTTATCACCTTTAGGTAGAGATATCATGACATACTATGCTTTTTAAGCTATTTTCCTTATTTTTTTGAGGCCTCATGCATGTACGATATCTCTTTTTTTTTTTCAACATAATTGCTTTTACTATTACATGTGAACTAAGATGGAAAAACTAAGCCTTTGGCATGTAATTATGGATATGGGAAGTTGGGTTGCAAGTGGTTGGTTGTATGGGTTGGTGCAATGAAACACATTTACCAGTGCAATTATTCATTGATAGCTACACTACATTTGAGAACAATGATATATATATATATATATATATATATAATGCATGTATCGATCTAGCCGAGCGTGATCAAAAGAATTGAATATATTTCATTAATTGCTCGATTATTTCTGGAATTCATATTCATAGAAGCTCCCTCTTTCTGCATATTATTTATTAAATGTTCATAATGTACTGCACAAAGCCTATAGCCTACGAAATTATACAATAGTGATGGTGCCCAATTTTTATTTATTTAATTTTATTATTTTGGCTGGGGATATCGTTAGAAATTAATATTGAACAAGTACATCGAGGTATTATTGCTTCTTGGTTGTGTATTCATGAAGTGACCCAAAATTGTAAATTGTCTTTCAATTCAAGATTCGAACAACCGTAGTAGTAAGAAAATGCAAAGCCAATAAAAGCATTAATACAATAGGGTTCGAGTTAGTACTTAAATATGATCATAAAATTGAGACACTTTTAATAATTAATGACTTATAAAACGCAAAACCCTAGCCTACTTCCACGTGGCATCTGTGGGCCCATTTGTCCCAAGACAAGTCTTAGTCACGATCTCCTCCATCCTCCAAATTCGAGTCAAGAAGTAAAGAAAAAGCCTTTGACATTTAAAAAACATAAAAAAGATAGGGAAAGAAGGCAAACCGTCACGTGGAACCGCTAATTTGACGACGTGTCACTCCGAGCCTAAGCCTCGGTCTACACTCCACGTAGGCACGGACAACCGTTTGACCACCCAAACCTCCTCGTAATAAACAAATTAAAGAAAAAGAAAAGATCCAAATCTCTAAACAACGTTAATAAACCACTTCTTTCTCACAACACAACTCTCTCGCTCGCCGTCACCCCTTCACACTCAAAACACACACACACACACACTTCTCCTCTCTTCTTCAACAAGCCACCAAAATGTACGATGCTGTCTTTCTTGTGAAGCCACCAACTCATTGATGCTGACAACTCCATTAGAAGTAGAACTTCAGCCATCCCTTTATATATATATATATATACTCTTCCTTCACCCATTAAACTACGCACACTGAACTCAGAAAAAGAGAGACAGAGAGAGAGAGAGAGAAAGAACACCATGAAAGATCGATTTTTCCTTCTGCTACTGTTTCTTCTTACCAGCGCAAACTTCGTACTCTTACACGCAGTTTTAAACCCAAGAGACTTCTTAGCCTTACAATCCATACGCAAGAGCTTAAACGACTTACCTGGCTCTAACTACTTCGCCTCATGGGACTTCACGTCGGACCCTTGCAACTTCGCCGGTGTTTTCTGCGACGCCGATCGAGTCGTCGCCTTGAACCTCGGCGACCCACGAGCCGGTTCCCCCGGTTTAACCGGCCGGCTTTCGCCTGAGATCGGCAAACTCACGTCGCTCTACGAGCTCACCGTCGTCCCGGGTCGGGTCTATGGAGCATTGCCCGGCACCATCTCACAGATTAAATCCCTGCGCTTCCTCGCCATCAGCCGGAACTTTATCTCCGGTCAGATTCCGGCGACGCTGGGGCAGTTGAAGTCGCTGCAAACACTCGATCTCAGCTTCAATCAGTTGACGGGTCAGATTCCGCCGTCGCTATCGGGCCTCGCGGCGCTGACCAACCTCATCATTTGCCACAACAAGCTGACCGGTCAAATCCCGGCGTTCGGCGCCGCCGAGAGCCTGACACGCTTGGACCTCAAGCACAACCAGCTAACGGGTCAAATACCGCCACGTGGACTTCCCGGATCACTGCAGTACCTCTCCTTGTCGTGGAACAAAATGTCCGGCCCCATCGACGGCGCCTTGTCCGGCCTTTCCCAGCTGAACTACCTCGACCTTAGCATGAATCAGTTCGCCGGGTGTGTGCCGGCGGCGATCTTCACCTTTCCGATCACGAACCTTCAGCTGCAGAGGAACGAGCTGTACGGACCGATTCAGCCCGCCGGTCAGGTCACCATTCCCACGGTGGACCTCAGCTTCAACCGTTTCTCCGGCGAGATCTCGCCTCTGCTGTCGACGGTGGAGAATCTGTACCTGAACAACAATAGGTTCACCGGCGAGGTTCCGAGCAGCTTCGTCGACCGTTTGTTGGCCAATGCGATTCAGGTTTTGTACCTTCAGCACAATTACCTGACGGGGATAGAGATGAATCCCACGGTGGAGATTCCGCTGACGAGCTCGCTTTGTCTACAGTACAACTGTATGGTTTTGCCGGTGGAGACGCCGTGTCCGATGAAGTCCGGCAAGCAGAAGACGAGGCCGACGGAGCAGTGTATTGCGTGGAAAGGGTAGGGCGGCGGCGGATTGGGAATTCTCAACCTTGCGAGGGTAATTTTGGGTTTTTTCGTAATTAAGATTAAATTCGTTACTTAAAACATCTTTTGATTTTAATTTGGTCGGTAGCTCTCAAACCTGTCGATAAATTGATGATGATTATGGCCTTTGGTAATCTTTTTCTTTCTGTAATTACAACACACTTGACGTATTTTAATATTTGATTAATTATGATTTTAATGTTTTTAATCTCATTGGCTGATACGGATTGATTTCATTTTTCCGTACGATTATAGTCAATCTGCCCGTTTTTTACCTACCTATTTTGTACGATAGTTCATATGTTGTATGTTTTTCTCCTTCCATGAAATAATTGGCTTTTTCTTGCCTTTTGCTTTATCATGGGAAAGGATACAGTACATTTTCAGAAGCCGTTGAGAGTTGTCTGAAAATGCTTCCCAATACGACGAAAATGCAGACTATATTATTCATTTCTATCCTATGCTTGTAAAAATGATTTGATTAATTAAATTGTACTAGTTTATTTTTCTCTGTCAGAATTTGTGGAGCTTTTTGTCTTTCACAAATAAACATGGGATTTAGCTGCATAATCCCTCCCCGTGCTTTTGTTTTGAGGGGCTTTATTAAGGAAGAAATATGTTTTCCTTATCTTTATTTAAACTAAGTAAAATAATGATAATTATCCACTTTTTTGTCTTTTAATTACGAAAGCATTTGTCAGTCAATATTTCTTCTCTCTCCAATGGAACAAAATCTCGGACCTTGTCTCAACTCAATGGAATTGAACAAACAAAGCCGTTTTTTCAGTAGAGAATAACGACATGCAACTCAATTGTAAAAACTATTCTATGTTATTCAACTTAGATAGATGTTGTTTCCGTAAATAATTAGTTCTCAAATGATGAAACTACTGTTTTTTGTTTTGTTGTGTTGAATGTGATTTTAGATCGGCATTCTCAATATGCAATGTTACAATTTATTTGAAATAAAGATGGAATTTTGATTTAGTACACTTTATTGTAAGTCCACAATATTGTAAAGATTAGGCACATGATTACAGCTTTTAAGGAACAATTGGTCGGTTGGGAGACAAAAGTTATATAACTAAAACCCATGCACCCTAAATCTTTAATAGAAATGATGAAATTAATAAAATTCACATCAAATCAATAGCTTTGCGGATGCGTATAAGAGAATACCATTCATTAGAATCATTACCAACTGGTAGATGTGGTGTCGAGGTAATGAACGAGATATAAAATAATAACAGTAAGCTGTAAAAATCCAAGATTAGTAGTAAGGATATATTACGTTTAGGCCCCGTTTAGGTTTGTAAATCGGATACAGATCATGTCAGTATAAATTTAGTTTTAAGGAACCGAGTTATGCAGTACCACTTCATTATTCTGCATTACATAGCTTAAATTCTAAATTCAGGCCCTGACAGGGCCTGAATTAAAATTGCTCCTAGTAATAAAACTCGGAACAATAGTTCTTTCTGCCACATGACATGAGAGTTACACACGCAATGCGAATATTATAATGATCAATTATACGTCCTTGTGTTGTTGTAAAATAAATATATATTGCAAATTTAAATCTACTATTAAGCGGTCAAAGTCATTGCTACGAATTTAATAGCATCAGTTCTTGAAATTCAAATACACATTTTAAAACTTTTAGTCATGGAAACGATGTGAATCTTTTTTATTTACTCTCGGTGGACCAACGAAACTAATAGTACAGTTATAACTGAAATCTTAATATTCTCAACTGGGATGGGATGTCTTTCATATTTTACTTTCCTTCGACTCACAATTAAAAATAATATTACTAATCTTCAATATACGCTAAAGAAATGAATGTCTTTGTCTTTGCAGCAGCCAAAACGAGCTTCGTAGGAAGAACGTACACTTCCTACTAAAATTATTTTTAATTTTTGCTAGCTTATATGTTGCTCAAATTACTACTTTTTATTCGATGGTTCCGTACTATCAACTCCTTTTAACTCGAAACTAAAATTATAAATCTACGTTCTCTTTGTACTTATTCTCAATTAGCCCACAACTGTCCTATTTCAAATAATTAGACTTCCGATATAACGCTCTGCAAACACCATGGAAGTACAATTACAGACCAACCAACAAAACAGAGTTTTACAGTCGTCAAGCATCAAAGTTCCGCTCGAAGACGACGACGAGAACGAGTTAGGGCTACGCATTAACCGAACAACTACAGACAAAAACGTAAAAAAAAAAAAAAAAAAATCAGTAGATTTAGAGCCGAAAATTACCTCTCAACGTTGAGCAGAAGGCAACTGCACGATTTTATTCACGTCCCACAAAACTCGAACAAGGCCAAATTTCTTCTCGGCCTGGTAGAACGAATTGCCAGTTGCTTCGATAGGATAAGGAAGCTTCGAATGTATATCAACAGATAGTTCGGTGATGTCCACGACGCACATGTTAGATTCGTCCAAGTTTTCTTCGAACCATTTCCCGCGGGACTGAAAAACCTTACCTTTCCCAATCTTGTCAGATTTTTCGCCTACGAGCGCTACGTGTTGCCCAGGTTCCAAGTACGTGGCGGGTCTTTGGATGCTATCTTGTGTAATAGCGTTAAGTGAAGATCCTACATCTTCGCTTGTCATGGATGTAAATGGAGCGTCTGAAAGTTCATTCTTGGAACTTCCTTTCGACGAAGTGTGGGGATTGTCCATAGGGCTTTGAGGGGAATCTAAATGACCAGAAGCGCCTTGTCTTTCGGGATTGCTACCTTCGTGCGATGCGCGAGCATCCTTGGCTGCACGGGCGAGCTTTGCCTTTCGATTATTAAGCCTGTCCAAGCAAAGGGATAAAGAATCAAAAACTAGATAACACCCACATACACCCAAGAAATGAGGATGAGATGATTAGGAATCACCAGATCTGAGATCTTTAGTATATTGATCTGAACATCAGTGTATGAATGAGAATAGACAGATGAACAGAATGCTCAACCAAAATGGGGACTAAACATCCCATATTCTTGAATGTTTTAATTTTAATAGCTTATTGATGTTCAGTAACTCAAGATGCGCATCTCAGTGGATGACATTAAGATATAAGAATATGGGTACCGATAAAATCCCTTTATCTTTCGTAAAGAGTTCCCAAGCTACAATAAGAAGATACAATAAAATTCGAGGAGTTGTAGAAAGGGAGAAACAGGAGTGCTTACCAATTCTTTAATCTGGACGTTGTAACCTCAGCACCCTACAATTTAACAAAAGTTAAATAAGGATACCTTTTGAGCAAGACAAAAAGTTACGACATACTGCTTTCGTCATTCCTGCCAGAAATAAACGAATGCAAAACAGCGAACGATATTTTCCTACTCACGTAAAGGCTTAATTTTTCAGCCCATGTCCGCAATGAGGCAGCATTGCGGTGCATGTCAGGTTCATCAATGATTGCAGATTCAATAAGAGCAATCTGTTTATCGTTCATCACAGTTCGCTTGCGTTTCCTTTGCTGCCTATCGTCTGAATGTCCAGCATCGACCTTTTCATCACCAATGGGCTCGTCATTGCCACTGCCTTGAACGTGATCATCTGTACGATCAATGGAACTTTTTCTGCCTATGGGACTGGAATCCGACCCACTAGTTTCTACCGCCCGCGAATCTTTCTCCGCTTCTCTTACATTTATGGACTTGTCCCGTTCTATCGCCCCAAATCTGCTACCCTTTTCAACAGATTGATCATTGCCATCTCTGCTGACTGGTTGGAAACCAACATTCTCAGCTGTGCTCTCCACAATATTTGAAATGTTTCTATTGTCCATTGCTGCTTCGCTCTCCAAAGGTGTAAGTGTAATGCTCGCTTCTGAATTCCAAGCAACCTAAACGATATAAAATGAGAATCAAAAGTTTGATTAGATCAAAGGCAAATGAAAAACGAAAAGGTCGTATCCTAAGACTGGGTTTCATGGTCGAATAACTAGTAAACGATGGAAACAAGACTGAGTATGGTATATGCATTTAACTCTAGTGTGCAAACCTCATTAATGCACATAATCCATGTAAGCAAGTAACGTTATGACTTTCCTTCTTACCAACGTAAGCATATTAACATCGAACGACAAGCATTTGTTTCGTAAGCGCGAACAACTCGTTTTTCAATGTAAGTAGACAAAAAAACTCAACAAATGACAAAGGATGGATGTCATCACTGCGATTAGCTTCGAACATTCGAAACAATATGGAAGGTTTACTTTCAAATCCAACACTGATTTTCTAGCGAATCTTAATTCTTAACATGTAATTGACTGCTCTAGTGTTGTTCTTCTTCCTAGTTCATGGCTGAATTAACAAGAAACGTTACTTACACGTCATGGAAAAAAAATCAATTATCTAATTGAAACAAGGTAACTACATGATTATCATTTACCGTTATGCAACCATTACGCATAGCTCAATTTGATCGTTTTTTTGCACAGCTAAATTACATATGTATCGAGCGGAACGTCAGACACCAACAATTGTAGTATTTATATAGACCAACAAATATCTGACTGTCCTTATCATGACCGCTGTTTTCTTTTTCTCATCCCATGATACAATTTTTCTTCTGTCACATTTCTGTAGGATTAGTTGAACAATGAATTGGCATAACGAATGGCATTCTACACGGAAAGGGAACAACATTCACACATCATAATAGATAACATGGCATAGATATTTTGAATTAACTCTTTTATTGTCGGGAGGGAGAGGCATTACCTGATGCATATCTTCAGTAGCAGGAGCACATAATGCTTCGAATTGACCAGTAAATAACCTAAAATAAAAATTCCAGCCTTAACTTATCTATACAACTGGTAGATCATAAAACAATAAAATATGTAGAAGTTACATCATCAACAGTCATCATTATAAACTAGAATACTTGCAATCCCACTTAAAGCAGAAAGCACATAACATCTGCTAATAAAAAAACTCCGTAGGTGATTATTTTTGTTACCTTAAAAGCTTAATGTCTTCTTCGTTCAAGTATCCAGGAACTAAAGACTCGGCATGGCTCAACAGCAATCCTGCATTCGAAAAATTGTTAAGAGATAGATAACGTGAGAGTGGCAAGACATTAACGTTAGAATTTTACGTAAATTCTTGCGAACGTTCACAGTTTTTCCAGCATCAAAAGTGGATGAAGAACCGTCTGCTATTCTTTGTGGTCCTGTTTCCAAAAAGCGAGCAAAATCTTTGAGGAATTTGTCCTTCTCATCTGGATAGAAATGAAAATCCAATAGTTAGCTGGGAAAATCAATTTAAAAGACATGCAAGGTGATGGGAAAATACCAATCCTATTACCTGGACATACATCAGTGGAACAATGAAGGTTTGCTACCACTTTGACCAACAAAGAGCTTCTCTGATGTGCATAAGATGAGCCAGGTACACTGCAGCGGGATGATGAATGAACATAAATACATGATCTATGACAGAAAGTAACAAAACTAAATACCAAGCAGCTGCAACTGCAAGTGAAACATACTCCAAAGCTGTCTCATTTTCAATAGCTGGAAAACTTGAGGAGCACCAATCAGATACAAATCTTCCATGTGGTTGTGAAAACATTGATGCCAAAGCTTCTGTCTGAAGGAACCCATTACACAAGTGAGCAGAAAAAGACAAATTCAAGTAGCTCACATTGCCTACTTCAAAGAATATATTTCGTAATTTAGGCATGTTCTTGATAAATAACCAGTCATATAATCAATCCATAGAGACGACAAACGCATTCAGAACTGAGGTCCCCAACGCTATCGTTTGATAATGCTCGAGAAACTTACAAAGTTGATCATAATGAACGATCGGAAATTTGTATCATCAGAGAATACATCTGCCAGTCGCATTGCATTCAACTCCAGCTGCGCTCTTAGGTAGATTGCTTCAGATGAAGGCCCCGGGTATTTTGGATCTGAGGAGAACATTTCTTTCAGTATGTCAAGCACCTGAATAATCCAAATAACCACAACACCAGTTACTTCCGATTCAAGTCACCTTGTCAAAAAATTACATCTGCAATTGCGGATAAACTGTAAGTAACAAGTTAACTGGTGATTCCTCAGTAAATATTAAAAGGTTGGTATGGTAATTAGAATCTTTAAACACGAATACGAGAAGCCATATATGTCAAGGGAACCAATGATCATTCCCACAATGATACCATGAGATAAATGATTATTAAGACTTAGCAATCCTTGTCAAAAGCAAGCCTTAGCTGTTATTTACACACTAGACAATACTAAGTTTAAAACATGAGATATAAGCTGGACTTGCAAACACACTAAAATATACGAAACCTTGTATTGCAAGACAGTAACTTCAACAAAAATTCCATCGACGGGTCTACAGAACTTTTATATCCTCACTCATTCAGTTAGTTCAGCTATTGCGAGAAATAAGTTTGCCAGAAATGTGAAAGGAACTTCTTATTGTAGAAAGAAACCTGCTGTGCAACAGATTTTGCCACATCTTGACATTTGGGATAACTGAAGACCTCATCCAGGTAGGACACCTTCTCGGCCTCACAGAGGTATAAGAGCTGTAAAAGTAAGTCAGTTTAAGACTCTAGCTACCTCAAGCATGGTTAACCAAAATTACATTTAAGAGAAGCAAAAGCCTAAGGTCTGGTCATTAAGGTCATATGCACAAACTTGACATTTCACTCACAATTGATAAAGCTTTAGACTTCAATCGGAAGATTGGAGCCACATAAGAGGACTCAATATGCTTCAAGTTCATTATAACATGAATAAGCATAAGCACACCGCCATTGCTGCAGAACTCCTGGAAGTTATGTAGAAAGACAAGAATAGTCAGCGAGATAGCAGAAGTGAAAGTCGCGCTTCACATATTACATTAGCCAATGAAAAAACTGCACACAATGGATCATACAGTTGTCTTTTCAGAAAATTCTAGCCACAAAATTCCGATTAATGAACAATAAAATTGTTTAGTGCAAGAACCGTGTTCACCTACTTGAAACTATCAAGCACATGAGAACAAGTATAAACGATCAAAAGCCCTAAAATAAAACCAAATCAGAGACCTTATTGCTGATAACACATTCTCGGAACAAATTCTGCTGACACAATAACTCCATTATTAGAAGGGAGGAGTCACACTGATGGCAAAGATGGATCACTTTTTCATGATCAGCAGGCAAATCATTTATATCTTCAGAAGATAGCATATCCTGAAGATATACGGCATCCGCACAAACAGAAGAGAATGCTACATCCAGGAATATGTCAACCTGCCACAACTAGCACACTCTGTTATAACATGTCCAGACAATAGGACTAGCAAGAATCAAATTGTATGCATCAATCTAATGATAAACCATCATTTGAGGCAGACTTACGGCACAAAAATCACTCATTTTAGAGAGGGGAGAGTGAAAGGAGGAAGTGGGATATATACATAAACATATATATATATATATATATATATATATATATATATATATATATAGAGAGAGAGAGAGAGAGAGAGAGAGGGCTAATCGCATTTTAGGGTAATTCTTTGGCTTGAAACCTATTACATCAAAAGAATTACGCCTGATAGTCCAATTATTGTGGTTGTTTTACAAGCATAACTTTGCAAGTGACAGGCGATGCCATCCCCAAAATCGTAATTTGATAGGACGTTGAACTCCAAGTGACAACAAGCTAAATTTCATTTTCAGCACAACCATGTCGCCACTTTTAAAGACCTCGAGAGATCACCTTTTGATAAGCAATTATAACTTGGGCAACCTCTTGGTACTGAGAAGAAATTATCACTGTCAGCAGTTTCAGGCTGGAAGCGACGAGTGCTGCGTGCAAGAGAACCACATGATCTGGAATGCCATGATTTTCCTAGAAATGCTTGTTTTATCAGAGCAAATACCGTGATGGAGATGATATCATATTTTCGAATGAATAAAGCACCTGAGCATATGCAGCAAGGACAACCAACAGATAACAAACGAGGTCAATCACTTGTTCTGATACTTTGACATCATCGAACAATATCTGTGGCAAACATTTAAAACATATCTAATGTATCATTGATATTATGATCCCATGTGTCGTAATGAACTTATATGCAAGGAAGTTTCAAATATTATCCAGACAAAATAATGCAATGCAACAGATCATATACATAAACAATTTAACATTTCCAACAACCTGCTCAATTTTTGGCAAGCGAGGCCCAAGTTCACAGATGCAATGCAAGAGAATAATCCCACATAACAAGTACTGGAAGGTAGACTCATTTCTCTCCCACGCCATGATGACAGCAATAAGATGAAGGGGTAGATTTTTTGCAAGTTTTTCGAAATCAACCTGAAAGAATTATCAAAGTCAGTTTCCTAGCATACAATAAATAGAAGAAAAAAAAAACAAAACAGCAAGTTACTCTTCACAACCTGTACTTGAGTTCCATCTTCAGACACATATCTAACAACTCTATTTCCAGAATCCTTAATTAGTCTCAGAAGCCTATCAGGATTGAGCTCGTGCAGTCCTTTCACAGCAGCGACAAAATCAAGGACCTTTACAATATACATAATCACGATCACTAAGAAACGGAAAAAGCAATTGAACGGAAATTTGACTAAAATATCCTGTACATTATGTGCAATAATTATCACAGTGGCTTCATATTTTAAAAGATTCAGGCAAAAAGAATATGTAATAACATCACAAGAATTTTAAGACATTCAAACATCATATGCATGTACCACTTAATCGAAACATTTAGCTCAATCCCCAAACCAAAATCAATTTATTTCACTTGTAGCTTTACAAATCTGTTACCACCTCAGGCCGAGTCCTAATCAGAGAGCCTATATGCTCCGCCCTTGAGGAAGCGTCTTCTTGCCACAAATTCATTCTCCTAATTTTCGAAACAAACAAAAAAAAGCAAATAAATATATGTTAACAATAAATCGAGATAAAAATCGATAATTGAAAACAATCCAAATATAGAACAAAAAAAAAGGTGGAAAGCACAAAACCATGAGTCGACCTCACCCAATCAAAAGTCCGCCGATAGAAGACGAATGGGGTGGCCGGAGCTTGACGATGGCTCGGCGGTGATGTGTTGATGGTTCAAGGGTTCGTGAGCTTCGACGTGTTTTTTTTTTCGATTATTCACTTGTGTGACTGTGTCCTCTCTGCTGACTGCTCTTATTACTACATAATTTGATTTTTTAGTATTACATAAATATGTCATATTGTGGTTTTTTGTCTATATATTTTTATGATTATCCCTCACAGAACAACTTTACGTGATGCCGAATAGCATAATTTAAGTTTATCTATCAATATTACGAAATTTACTAATTAGGGTTAAACATTGGGCGATTTCACTTGAGAGCTTTTAATTTCGTGAATATTATATTTTGAAGTAGAAATTTTTGTAAAATATTCACGAAATTAAAAGCTCTCAAGTGAAATCGCCCAATGTTTAACCCTAATTAGTAAATTTCGTAATATTTGATAGATAAACTTAAATTATGCTATTCGGCATCACGTAAAGTTGTTCTGTGAGGGATAATCATAAAATATATAGACAAAACCACAATATGACATATTTATGTAATACTAAAAAATTCAAATTATGTAGTAATAAGAGCAGTCAGCAGAGAGGACACAGTCACACAAGTGAATAATCGAAAAAATAACACGTCGAAGCTCACGAACCCTTGAACCATCAACACATCACCGCCGAGCCATCGTCAAGCTCCGGCCACCCCATTCGTCTTCTATCGGCGGACTTTTGATTGGGTGAGGTCGACTCATGGTTTTGTGCTTTCCACCTTTTTTTTGTTCTATATTGGGATTGTTTTCAATTATCGATTTTATCTCGATTTATTGTTAACATATATTTATTTGCTTTTTTTTGTTTGTTTCGAAAATTAGGAGAATGAATTTGTGGCAAGAAGACGCTTCCTCAAGGCGGAGCATATAGGCTCTCTGATTAGGACTCGGCCTGAGGTGGTAACAGATTTGTAAAGCTACAAGTGAAATAAATTGATTTTGGTTTGGGGATTGAGCTAAATGTTTCGATTAAGTGGTGCATGCATATGATGTTTGAATGTCTTAAAATTCTTGTGATGTTATTACATATTCTTTTTGCCTGAATCTTTTAAAATATGAAGCCACTGTGATAATTATTGCACATAATGTACAGGATATTTTAGTCAAATTTCCGTTCAATTGCTTTTTCCGTTTCTTAGTGATCGTGATTATGTATATTGTAAAGGTCCTTGATTTTGTCGCTGCTGTGAAAGGACTGCACGAGCTCAATCCTGATAGGCTTCTGAGACTAATTAAGGATTCTGGAAATAGAGTTGTTAGATATGTGTCTGAAGATGGAACTCAAGTACAGGTTGTGAAGAGTAACTTGCTGTTTTGTTTTTTTTTTCTTCTATTTATTGTATGCTAGGAAACTGACTTTGATAATTCTTTTAGGTTGATTTTGAAAAACTTGCAAAAAATCTACCCCTTCATCTTATTGCTGTCATCATGGCGTGGGAGAGAAATGAGTCTACCTTCCAGTACTTGTTATGTGGGATTATTCTCTTGCATTGCATCTGTGAACTTGGGCCTCGCTTGCCAAAAATTGAGCAGGTTGTTGGAAATGTTAAATTGTTTATGTATATGATCTGTTGCATTGCATTATTTTGTCTGGATAATATTTGAAACTTCCTTGCATATAAGTTCATTACGACAGATGGGATCATAATATCAATGATACATTAGATATGTTTTAAATGTTTGCCACAGATATTGTTCGATGATGTCAAAGTATCAGAACAAGTGATTGACCTCGTTTGTTATCTGTTGGTTGTCCTTGCTGCATATGCTCAGGTGCTTTATTCATTCGAAAATATGATATCATCTCCATCACGGTATTTGCTCTGATAAAACAAGCATTTCTAGGAAAATCATGGCATTCCAGATCATGTGGTTCTCTTGCACGCAGCACTCGTCGCTTCCAGCCTGAAACTGCTGACAGTGATAATTTCTTCTCAGTACCAAGAGGTTGCCCAAGTTATAATTGCTTATCAAAAGGTGATCTCTCGAGGTCTTTAAAAGTGGCGACATGGTTGTGCTGAAAATGAAATTTAGCTTGTTGTCACTTGGAGTTCAACGTCCTATCAAATTACGATTTTGGGGATGGCATCGCCTGTCACTTGCAAAGTTATGCTTGTAAAACAACCACAATAATTGGACTATCAGGCGTAATTCTTTGATGTAATAGGTTTCAAGCCAAAGAATTACCCTAAAATGCGATTAGCCCTCTCTCTCTCTCTCTCTCTCTCTATATATATATATATATATATATATATATATATATATATATGTTTATGTATATATCCCCCCCTCCTCTTTCACTCTCCCCTCTCTAAAATGAGTGATTTTTGTGCCGTAAGTCTGCCTCAAAATGATGGTTTATCATTAGATTGATGCATACAATTTGATTCTTGCTAGTCCTATTGTCTGGACATGTTATAACAGAGTGTGCTAGTTGTGGCAGGTTGACATATTCCTGGATGTAGCATTCTCTTCTGTTTGTGCGGATGCCGTATATCTTCAGGATATGCTATCTTCTGAAGATATAAATGATTTGCCTGCTGATCATGAAAAAGTGATCCATCTTTGCCATCAGTGTGACTCCTCCCTTCTAATAATGGAGTTATTGTGTCAGCAGAATTTGTTCCGAGAATGTGTTATCAGCAATAAGGTCTCTGATTTGGTTTTATTTTAGGGCTTTTGATCGTTTATACTTGTTCTCATGTGCTTGATAGTTTCAAGTAGGTGAACACGGGTTCTTGCACTAAACAATTTTATTGTTCATTAATCGGAATTTTGTGGCTAGAATTTCTGAAAAGACAACTGTATGATCCATTGTGTGCAGTTTTTTCATTGGCTAATGTAATATGTGAAGCGCGACTATCACTTCTGCTATCTCGCTGACTATTCTTGTCTTTCTACATAACTTCCAGGAGTTCTGCAGCAATGGCGGTGTGCTTATGCTTATTCATGTTATAATGAACTTGAAGCATATTGAGTCCTCTTATGTGGCTCCAATCTTCCGATTGAAGTCTAAAGCTTTATCAATTGTGAGTGAAATGTCAAGTTTGTGCATATGACCTTAATGACCAGACCTTAGGCTTTTGCTTCTCTTAAATGTAATTTTGGTTACCATGCTTGAGGTAGCTAGAGTCTTAAACTGACTTACTTTTACAGCTCTTATACCTCTGTGAGGCCGAGAAGGTGTCCTACCTGGATGAGGTCTTCAGTTATCCCAAATGTCAAGATGTGGCAAAATCTGTTGCACAGCAGGTTTCTTTCTACAATAAGAAGTTCCTTTCACATTTCTGGCAAACTTATTTCTCGCAATAGCTGAACTAACTGAATGAGTGAGGATATAAAAGTTCTGTAGACCCGTCGATGGAATTTTTGTTGAAGTTACTGTCTTGCAATACAAGGTTTCGTATATTTTAGTGTGTTTGCAAGTCCAGCTTATATCTCATGTTTTAAACTTAGTATTTGTCTAGTGTGTAAATAACAGCTAAGGCTTGCTTTTGACAAGGATTGCTAAGTCTTAATAATCATTTATCTCATGGTATCATTGTGGGAATGATCATTGGTTCCTTGACATATATGGCTTCTCGTATTCGTGTTTAAAGATTCTAATTACCATACCAACTTTTAATATTTACTGAGGAATCACCAGTTAACTTGTTACTTACAGTTTATCCGCAATTGCAGATGTAATTTTTTGACAAGGTGACTTGAATCGGAAGTAACTGGTGTTGTGGTTATTTGGATTATTCAGGTGCTTGACATACTGAAAGAAATGTTCTCCTCAGATCCAAAATACCGGGGCCTTCATCTGAAGCAATCTACCTAAGAGCGCAGCTGGAGTTGAATGCAATGCGACTGGCAGATGTATTCTCTGACGATACAAATTTCCGATCGTTCATTATGATCAACTTTGTAAGTTTCTCGAGCATTATCAAACGATAGCGTTGGGGACCTCAGTTCTGAATGCGTTTGTCGTCTCTATGGATTGATTATATGACTGGTTATTTATCAAGAACATGCCTAAATTACGAAATATATTCTTTGAAGTAGGCAATGTGAGCTACTTGAATTTGTCTTTTTCTGCTCACTTGTGTAATGGGTTCCTTCAGACAGAAGCTTTGGCATCAATGTTTTCACAACCACATGGAAGATTTGTATCTGATTGGTGCTCCTCAAGTTTTCCAGCTATTGAAAATGAGACAGCTTTGGAGTATGTTTCACTTGCAGTTGCAGCTGCTTGGTATTTAGTTTTGTTACTTTCTGTCATAGATCATGTATTTATGTTCATTCATCATCCCGCTGCAGTGTACCTGGCTCATCTTATGCACATCAGAGAAGCTCTTTGTTGGTCAAAGTGGTAGCAAACCTTCATTGTTCCACTGATGTATGTCCAGGTAATAGGATTGGTATTTTCCCATCACCTTGCATGTCTTTTAAATTGATTTTCCCAGCTAACTATTGGATTTTCATTTCTATCCAGATGAGAAGGACAAATTCCTCAAAGATTTTGCTCGCTTTTTGGAAACAGGACCACAAAGAATAGCAGACGGTTCTTCATCCACTTTTGATGCTGGAAAAACTGTGAACGTTCGCAAGAATTTACGTAAAATTCTAACGTTAATGTCTTGCCACTCTCACGTTATCTATCTCTTAACAATTTTTCGAATGCAGGATTGCTGTTGAGCCATGCCGAGTCTTTAGTTCCTGGATACTTGAACGAAGAAGACATTAAGCTTTTAAGGTAACAAAAATAATCACCTACGGAGTTTTTTTATTAGCAGATGTTATGTGCTTTCTGCTTTAAGTGGGATTGCAAGTATTCTAGTTTATAATGATGACTGTTGATGATGTAACTTCTACATATTTTATTGTTTTATGATCTACCAGTTGTATAGATAATTAAGGCTGGAATTTTTATTTTAGGTTATTTACTGGTCAATTCGAAGCATTATGTGCTCCTGCTGCTGAAGATATGCATCAGGTAATGCCTCTCCCTCCCGACAATAAAAGAGTTAATTCAAAATATCTATGCCATGTTATCTATTATGATGTGTGAATGTTGTTCCCTTTCCGTGTAGAATGCCATTCGTTATGCCAATTCATTGTTCAACTAATCCTACAGAAATGTGACAGAAGAAAAATTGTATCATGGGATGAGAAAAAGAAAACAGCGGTCATGATAAGGACAGTCAGATATTTGTTGGTCTATATAAATACTACAATTGTTGGTGTCTGACGTTCCGCTCGATACATATGTAATTTAGCTGTGCAAAAAAACGATCAAATTGAGCTATGCGTAATGGTTGCATAACGGTAAATGATAATCATGTAGTTACCTTGTTTCAATTAGATATTGATTTTTTTTCCATGACGTGTAAGTAACGTTTCTTGTTAATTCAGCCATGAACTAGGAAGAAGAACAACACTAGAGCAGTCAATTACATGTTAAGAATTAAGATTCGCTAGAAAATCAGTGTGGATTTGAAAGTAAACCTTCCATATTGTTTCGAATGTTCGAAGCTAATCGCAGTGATGACATCCATCCTTTGTCATTTGTTGAGTTTTTTTGTCTACTTACATTGAAAAACGAGTTGTTCGCGCTTACGAAACAAATGCTTGTCGTTCGATGTTAATATGCTTACGTTGGTAAGAAGGAAAGTCATAACGTTACTTGCTTACATGGATTATGTGCATTAATGAGGTTTGCACACTAGAGTTAAATGCATATACCATACTCAGTCTTGTTTCCATCGTTTACTAGTTATTCGACCATGAAACCCAGTCTTAGGATACGACCTTTTCGTTTTTCATTTGCCTTTGATCTAATCAAACTTTTGATTCTCATTTTATATCGTTTAGGTTGCTTGGAATTCAGAAGCGAGCATTACACTTACACCTTTGGAGAGCGAAGCAGCAATGGACAATAGAAACATTTCAAATATTGTGGAGAGCACAGCTGAGAATGTTGGTTTCCAACCAGTCAGCAGAGATGGCAATGATCAATCTGTTGAAAAGGGTAGCAGATTTGGGGCGATAGAACGGGACAAGTCCATAAATGTAAGAGAAGCGGAGAAAGATTCGCGGGCGGTAGAAACTAGTGGGTCGGATTCCAGTCCCATAGGCAGAAAAAGTTCCATTGATCGTACAGATGATCACGTTCAAGGCAGTGGCAATGACGAGCCCATTGGTGATGAAAAGGTCGATGCTGGACATTCAGACGATAGGCAGCAAAGGAAACGCAAGCGAACTGTGATGAACGATAAACAGATTGCTCTTATTGAATCTGCAATCATTGATGAACCTGACATGCACCGCAATGCTGCCTCATTGCGGACATGGGCTGAAAAATTAAGCCTTTACGTGAGTAGGAAAATATCGTTCGCTGTTTTGGCATTCGTTTATTTCTGGCAGGAATGACGAAAGCAGTATGTCGTAACTTTTTTGTCTTGCTCAAAAGGTATCCTTATTTAACTTTTGTTAAATTGTAGGGTGCTGAGGTTACAACGTCCAGATTAAAGAATTGGTAAGCACTCCTGTTTCTCCCTTTCTACAA
This sequence comes from Craterostigma plantagineum, assembly GCA_027422505.1. Lineage (NCBI taxonomy): Eukaryota > Viridiplantae > Streptophyta > Magnoliopsida > Lamiales > Linderniaceae > Craterostigma > Craterostigma plantagineum. The sequence goes on along the minus strand of JAPQWV010000126.1, from coordinate 684,071 downwards.
CTCCTCGAATTTTATTGTATCTTCTTATTGTAGCTTGGGAACTCTTTACGAAAGATAAAGGGATTTTATCGGTACCCATATTCTTATATCTTAATGTCATCCACTGAGATGCGCATCTTGAGTTACTGAACATCAATAAGCTATTAAAATAAAAACATTCAAGAATATGGGATGTTTAGTCCCCATTTTGGTTGAGCATTCTGTTCATCTGTCTATTCTCATTCATACACTGATGTTCAGATCAATATACTAAAGATCTCAGATCTGGTGATTCCTAATCATCTCATCCTCATTTCTTGGGTGTATGTGGGTGTTATCTAGTTTTTGATTCTTTATCCCTTTGCTTGGACAGGCTTAATAATCGAAAGGCAAAGCTCGCCCGTGCAGCCAAGGATGCTCGCGCATCGCACGAAGGTAGCAATCCCGAAAGACAAGGCGCTTCTGGTCATTTAGATTCCCCTCAAAGCCCTATGGACAATCCCCACACTTCGTCGAAAGGAAGTTCCAAGAATGAACTTTCAGACGCTCCATTTACATCCATGACAAGCGAAGATGTAGGATCTTCACTTAACGCTATTACACAAGATAGCATCCAAAGACCCGCCACGTACTTGGAACCTGGGCAACACGTAGCGCTCGTAGGCGAAAAATCTGACAAGATTGGGAAAGGTAAGGTTTTCAGTCCCGCGGGAAATGGTTCGAAGAAAACTTGGACGAATCTAACATGTGCGTCGTGGACATCACCGAACTATCTGTTGATATACATTCGAAGCTTCCTTATCCTATCGAAGCAACTGGCAATTCGTTCTACCAGGCCGAGAAGAAATTTGGCCTTGTTCGAGTTTTGTGGGACGTGAATAAAATCGTGCAGTTGCCTTCTGCTCAACGTTGAGAGGTAATTTTCGGCTCTAAATCTACTGAATTTTTTTTTTTTTTTTTTTTACGTTTTTGTCTGTAGTTGTTCGGTTAATGCGTAGCCCTAACTCGTTCTCGTCGTCGTCTTCGAGCGGAACTTTGATGCTTGAAGACTGTAAAACTCTGTTTTGTTGGTTGGTCTGTAATTGTACTTCCATGGTGTTTGCAGAGCGTTATATCGAAGTCTAATTATTTGAAATAGGACAGTTGTGGGCTAATTGAGAATAAGTACAAAGAGAACGTAGATTTATAATTTTAGTTTCGAGTTAAAAGGAGTTGATAGTACGGAACCATCGAATAAAAAGTAGTAATTTGAGCAACATATAAGCTAGCAAAAATTAAAAATAATTTTAGTAGGAAGTGTACGTTCTTCCTACGAAGCTCGTTTTGGCTGCTGCAAAGACAAAGACATTCATTTCTTTAGCGTATATTGAAGATTAGTAATATTATTTTTAATTGTGAGTCGAAGGAAAGTAAAATATGAAAGACATCCCATCCCAGTTGAGAATATTAAGATTTCAGTTATAACTGTACTATTAGTTTCGTTGGTCCACCGAGAGTAAATAAAAAAGATTCACATCGTTTCCATGACTAAAAGTTTTAAAATGTGTATTTGAATTTCAAGAACTGATGCTATTAAATTCGTAGCAATGACTTTGACCGCTTAATAGTAGATTTAAATTTGCAATATATATTTATTTTACAACAACACAAGGACGTATAATTGATCATTATAATATTCGCATTGCGTGTGTAACTCTCATGTCATGTGGCAGAAAGAACTATTGTCCGAGTTTTATTACTAGGAGCAATTTTAATTCAGGCCCTGTCAGGGCCTGAATTTAGAATTTAAGCTATGTAATGCAGAATAATGAAGTGGTACTGCATAACTCGGTTCTTTAAAACTAAATTTATACTGACATGATCTGTATCCGATTTACAAACCTAAACGGGCCTAAACGTAATATATCCTTACTACTAATCTTGGATTTTTACATCTTACTGTTATTATTTTATATCTCGTTCATTACCTCGACACCACATCTACCAGTTGGTAATGATTCTAATGAATGGTATTCTCTTATACGCATCCGCAAAGCTATTGATTTGATGTGAATTTTATTAATTTCATCATTTCTATTAAAGATTTAGGGTGCATGGGTTTTAGTTATATAACTTTTGTCTCCCAACCGACCAATTGTTCCTTAAAAGCTGTAATCATGTGCCTAATCTTTACAATATTGTGGACTTACAATAAAGTGTACTAAATCAAAATTCCATCTTTATTTCAAATAAATTGTAACATTGCATATTGAGAATGCGATCTAAAATCACATTCAACACAACAAAAAAAAAAAACAGTAGTTTCATCATTTGAGAACTAATTATTTACGGAAACAACATCTATCTAAGTTGAATAACATAGAATAGTTTTTACAATTGAGTTGCATGTCGTTATTCTCTACTGAAAAAACGGCTTTGTTTGTTCAATTCCATTGAGTTGAGACAAGGTCCGAGATTTTGTTCCATTGGAGAGAGAAGAAATATTGACTGACAAATGCTTTCGTAATTAAAAGACAAAAAAGTGGATAATTATCATTATTTTACTTAGTTTAAATAAAGATAAGGAAAACATATTTCTTCCTTAATAAAGCCCCTCAAAACAAAAGCACGGGGAGGGATTATGCAGCTAAATCCCATGTTTATTTGTGAAAGACAAAAAGCTCCACAAATTCTGACAGAGAAAAATAAACTAGTACAATTTAATTAATCAAATCATTTTTACAAGCATAGGATAGAAATGAATAATATAGTCTGCATTTTCGTCGTATTGGGAAGCATTTTCAGACAACTCTCAACGGCTTCTGAAAATGTACTGTATCCTTTCCCATGATAAAGCAAAAGGCAAGAAAAAGCCAATTATTTCATGGAAGGAGAAAAACATACAACATATGAACTATCGTACAAAATAGGTAGGTAAAAAACGGGCAGATTGACTATAATCGTACGGAAAAATGAAATCAATCCGTAACAGCCAATGAGATTAAAAACATTAAAATCATAATTAATCAAATATTAAAATACGTCAAGTGTGTTGTAATTACAGAAAGAAAAAGATTACCAAAGGCCATAATCATCATCAATTTATCGACAGGTTTGAGAGCTACCGACCAAATTAAAATCAAAAGATGTTTTAAGTAACGAATTTAATCTTAATTACGAAAAAACCCAAAATTACCCTCGCAAGGTTGAGAATTCCCAATCCGCCGCCGCCCTACCCTTTCCACGCAATACACTGCTCCGTCGGCCTCGTCTTCTGCTTGCCGGACTTCATCGGACACGGCGTCTCCACCGGCAAAACCATACAGTTGTACTGTAGACAAAGCGAGCTCGTCAGCGGAATCTCCACCGTGGGATTCATCTCTATCCCCGTCAGGTAATTGTGCTGAAGGTACAAAACCTGAATCGCATTGGCCAACAAACGGTCGACGAAGCTGCTCGGAACCTCGCCGGTGAACCTATTGTTGTTCAGGTACAGATTCTCCACCGTCGACAGCAGAGGCGAGATCTCGCCGGAGAAACGGTTGAAGCTGAGGTCCACCGTGGGAATGGTGACCTGACCGGCGGGCTGAATCGGTCCGTACAGCTCGTTCCTCTGCAGCTGAAGGTTCGTGATCGGAAAGGTGAAGATCGCCGCCGGCACACACCGGCGAACTGATTCATGCTAAGGTCGAGGTAGTTCAGCTGGGAAAGGCGGACAAGGCGCCGTCGATGGGGCCGGACATTTTGTTCCACGACAAGGAGAGGTACTGCAGTGATCCGGGAAGTCCACGTGGCGGTATTTGACCCGTTACTGGTTGTGCTTGAGGTCCAAGCGTGTCAGGCTCTCGGCGGCGCCGAACGCCGGGATTTGACCGGTCAGCTTGTTGTGGCAAAGATGAGGTTGGTCAGCGCCGCGAGGCCCGATAGCGACGGCGGAATCTGACCCGTCAACTGATTGAAGCTGAGATCGAGTGTTTGCAGCGACTTCAACTGCCCCAGCGTCGCCGGAATCTGACCGGAGATAAAGTTCCGGCTGATGGCGAGGAAGCGCAGGGATTTAATCTGTGAGATGGTGCCGGGCAATGCTCCATAGACCCGACCCGGGACGACGGTGAGCTCGTAGAGCGACGTGAGTTTGCCGATCTCAGGCGAAAGCCGGCCGGTTAAACCGGGGGAACCGGCTCGTGGGTCGCCGAGGTTCAAGGCGACGACTCGATCGGCGTCGCAGAAAACACCGGCGAAGTTGCAAGGGTCCGACGTGAAGTCCCATGAGGCGAAGTAGTTAGAGCCAGGTAAGTCGTTTAAGCTCTTGCGTATGGATTGTAAGGCTAAGAAGTCTCTTGGGTTAAAACTGCGTGTAAGAGTACGAAGTTTGCGCTGGTAAGAAGAAACAGTAGCAGAAGGAAAAATCGATCTTTCATGGTGTTCTTTCTCTCTCTCTCTCTCTGTCTCTCTTTTTCTGAGTTCAGTGTGCGTAGTTTAATGGGTGAAGGAAGAGTATATATATATATATATAAGGGATGGCTGAAGTTCTACTTCTAATGGAGTTGTCAGCATCAATGAGTTGGTGGCTTCACAAGAAAGACAGCATCGTACATTTTGGTGGCTTGTTGAAGAAGAGAGGAGAAGTGTGTGTGTGTGTGTGTTTTGAGTGTGAAGGGGTGACGGCGAGCGAGAGAGTTGTGTTGTGAGAAAGAAGTGGTTTATTAACGTTGTTTAGAGATTTGGATCTTTTCTTTTCTTTAATTTGTTTATTACGAGGAGGTTTGGGTGGTCAAACGGTTGTCCGTGCCTACGTGGAGTGTAGACCGAGGCTTAGGCTCGGAGTGACACGTCGTCAAATTAGCGGTTCCACGTGACGGTTTGCCTTCTTTCCCTATCTTTTTTATGTTTTTTAAATGTCAAAGGCTTTTTCTTTACTTCTTGACTCGAATTTGGAGGATGGAGGAGATCGTGACTAAGACTTGTCTTGGGACAAATGGGCCCACAGATGCCACGTGGAAGTAGGCTAGGGTTTTGCGTTTTATAAGTCATTAATTATTAAAAGTGTCTCAATTTTATGATCATATTTAAGTACTAACTCGAACCCTATTGTATTAATGCTTTTATTGGCTTTGCATTTTCTTACTACTACGGTTGTTCGAATCTTGAATTGAAAGACAATTTACAATTTTGGGTCACTTCATGAATACACAACCAAGAAGCAATAATACCTCGATGTACTTGTTCAATATTAATTTCTAACGATATCCCCAGCCAAAATAATAAAATAAATAAATAAAAAATTGGGCACCATCACTATTGTATAATTTCCTAGGCTATAGGCTTTGTGCAGTACATTATGAACATTTAATAAATAATATGCAGAAAGAGGGAGCTTCTATGAATATGAATTCCAGAAATAATCGAGCAATTAATGAAATATATTCAATTCTTTTGATCACGCTCGGCTAGATCGATACATGCATTATATATATATATATATATATATATATCATTGTTCTCAAATGTAGTGTAGCTATCAATGAATAATTGCACTGGTAAATGTGTTTCATTGCACCAACCCATACAACCAACCACTTGCAACCCAACTTCCCATATCCATAATTACATGCCAAAGGCTTAGTTTTTCCATCTTAGTTCACATGTAATAGTAAAAGCAATTATTGTTGAAAAAAAAAAAGAGATATCGTACATGCATGAGGCCTCAAAAAAATAAGGAAAATAGCTTAAAAAGCATAGTATGTCATGATATCTCTACCTAAAGGTGATAAGTTCAATTCACTTGAATTGATTGGCATTCGTCGTATATATCGACTTAAATTGCTACATATTGACGGATCGTTCTTAATCGTAGTTGAGATTAACAATTTGGGATATCTATTTGACAGCCAAAAAAAAATAAGGTGGTGCTTTAAATGTTGAGCACAAGCCTCACTAAAAGCATTATATATGTGTGTATAATTTATTTTATAGTAGAGGAATGTTAATGTTTGCATGCTCATTCAAATGAATTTGGTGTATGTCTCTATCATACAGCTCTAAATCATAACGTGGCCCCTATCTATATATCTATCTATCTATGTTTTAGCTTCTCAAAATTTCAATAGGGACAAATGTGAGATACATAGAGAAACATACATTGCTTGCACACAAAATGGCAACCTCGCATTTCTCATTTATGATTTAACCTACCTTTCTTTTTCTTCTCCACAAGAGACCCGAGTAAAGGGAATATAAAAAGATATGTTATGGCAACAAATAATAAATAAAAAGAAAAACACTGCTCCAAAAATGTATGTATTATAAAGTAAAGAATGAATCATGTGTATAGCTGTAAAAGGTCGATTGAGTGGCACTCTTCTTCACCTTCACGCAGTGCACGCTAAGGCCAAAAAGAGAGTGTTTGCTCACAGTAAAGACACATTACTGAGAATCTTTATTTCCATGGAAGACAAAACTATTAATACAAGAATATATACGTTTATTTTGGTCACAAACTATGTTGGATCACAGGTTAGAAGCTGTTACACAGATTTAAACACAAGGCAAACTGTACATCGTTAATTACATCAAGCTTTTTCCCAGACACAGATGCTTTACATATTCACAAAAAGAAAAAAAAAAAAAAAGAATGGTTCGAATTTCATATGCACAGTGTAATAAAACCAAGCAAAGAAACGAAAGCACATTAAGCTCACATCCTTTGAAACCAAATAAATCATATCTATTATCATCCCATCAAGCTATTAACCTGCAAGGGCAGATAAAGGTTGGATTTTGAGCTAACTCAAGCATAAAATGCTTTAGAAACTTGACTCAAACTTAGGGGTGCTTACCTTCTTCTAAATCAAACATCCCACCAATCCATCCTTCTTCTTCTTCTTCAGGTTTCTCATCGTCATGGTTACTACAGTTGGTATCTGTGTCAACATCGTTGGCAGTTTCGTTAGGACTGAGATTGAGCTCTGCATTATTACAGTAACCTTCCTCGAACAACTGGGGAAAATCCACGGGATTATCAGCTCCATGATCAGTGGCTGAGCCAATAGTGGTATTCTCATCATTCATGGGCTGAATCACGTCGGCAGATGAGCATGACCTACTCATATTAGCGTTACTATTAACGATAAAATTGTTTTCGTTGTTTGTACAAGGGCCGTTTTCTTGATATTCACGTGATCGATATCAAGCAGATTCTCCATTCGTCCAGACAATCCTGAAAAAATTACAAAATAATTTGAGTTTTGTTCAAGAAGAGGAATCAAAGAAACGGAAGATCAACATCTACTGCGGTTCTTGATTTATACGATAGTAAAGTCTAGCAATAGGGTGGAAAGATTTACCTCCTTCAGAACTTTCTGTAGAGCTGAACGATGGTGGATTGGAATGAAAGATGAAACTTGCTTCGCTGGTCTTTTCTCTAGCTTGAAAACCATTAGTGGAAGCAGCTGAATATCTTACCTCGTTACGAACAGATCTGGCGCTGGGAAATTGGTCGAAAATAGGCAATAAATCTTTGTGTTTAATTTCTATTTCACGCGAGGAAGCTGCCTCGATTTCAAGCTCCCCTCCTAAGAGATGTTTCGCAGTTGGAGATTCCATAACATGGAAGCATACCTAAGATTAAATTACACGTTATAGCTACACTTGCATTTCCACAATACATAGAAAGGGACAGAGAAAGAAGGCATACGTTTGATTTTTTCCATAAGGGAAATCTGCATGAGTTTACTTGCACTTCAGCATTGGACAGATACAAGTGCGTTCTGTCCTGAGACTTCATCGAATCATTATTATTGTGTTTCTTCCCTCGAGAACTTGCATTCTCCTGTAAGAAAACTGACTTAGAATCTTCATCGGCCTCAATGTTCTTGATGCTACCGAAAATAGACTCCTCCCTCTCAACGTTATCCAATCTTCTGCACACATCCCACCACTGCAAAGGATTAACTTTCACTTTCAACTCCTCGTTTTGTCGGGTCGACAAAGACTGGGCTTCGTTCTCCTTGGTTTCAAGCCCAGTTGGTAATAGAATCTCGTGCTGAACAACAAAGCCCGAGGGCGTGTAAACCAATATATGCTCAATCGCATTGCCACGCAAACTTCCATCGCGCGTATTCAAAGTGCTAGAATTGTGAAAAACTGCAGCTATAGCCCCCGATGGGACCCACAATTTACCCGCCATTGAAGCAGCAGCGTTGCTCACCGAATTAATCAGTCCCGAGTCGTTGGCTCTTATCCTTGCAACTGCGGTGAGCGTGCAAGGAATTGGAGGCAAAGAATGTCGCGAAGTAGGCCACCAGGGAAGATTTGCAAGATTTAAGTTTTGATAGCTATTGTCTCCCTCAAGTGTGAAAAGATGGCAAGTTCCTTTAGAGGATACAATCGCAATCCATTGAAGTAATGACTAAAACAGATATCTTGGATGACCTGACGAACAAATGAAGACAAGGCTTCAGAAAATATAATCCAACTACTAAGAGTAAAGAAAATAGTCCCTTACAGCGTTGGTAATTCCACGGTGTAGCTTGTATAGATGAGCATAAGTATTACTCCAGTCAGTAAAATTACTCGATCCTCTATTACACGAATGACAAGGCATGATGTGGAATATATTTATGTTATTTCCATGAACAGAGGCAGTGACCAAAAGGGTCCCAGATGGATCAAAACACAACGCAGAAATTGGACTTGTATGAGCTCTGAACTGTGCAATAACCTCCGAGCAAACAATATCCTTAACTGCAACCTGCCATAGGATAGTTAACACAGTAACCTAAAACTAGAGTTTCAACTAAAACATTTTTCGTGATAAAAAAGTGGTAAAGCAGTGGGCAGTTTTCACTTACCACTCCAGCATTTTCGGGGTCAGACAAAGCTTTCTTCACAGAATCCCACCCCGGCGATGTGGGACTTTCGGCGAGAAAGTCGTAGTGCTTGTGTAATTTCTTGTATCCCATTTCACCCAACGTGAGAAAACCTGCAGCTAACTGTTTGCTCGATTCCATGGCATAACGAGCCATCGTCGAGCTGCCGCTGGGAGATGAAGAGGGACTAAAGCTAGAGGCAAGGCTCATCGAACTTACCCTATTTGTGTTCACCATTAATGGTCGATTAGGAGAGTAAGCCAACCACCTCGGGCCCACACCCATAGGACCGTAGCCCGTATTAATTTCAAGTGAGCCCTGCTCTCCTACTCGAGGGACGGGATATGTGACGACTACGAATTTCTTCTCAATACTCAGCGTGTCAAAGCAGTATATCTGTAAAGAAACAAACCATTGATTTTAGCTTTCTTTTTCTGTAGCATAAACGAATGAACCGAACGATTTGACCACTCACTTGTTCTTCGAGTCCAACTGCAACGATTCTTGGGCTGCACCTAACCATTAGAACAGCAGACTTGAATTCGATGACCTTTACATACTCATTCGACTTCATCGAGTAAAATCTAACAGAGGTTGGAGGACTGAAGATGCTCGATTCTGTAGAACCATGTTTGCTAGGCCTAGTTCCAGCACAATGGAAGGAGGGTATCCTTTCATCTTCAGTCCCGCCGACAACTACCATTAGAGGCTGTGCTGATTGGAACTTTCCAGCCTCCGAAGAGTTTGCCGGCGATGGAAGCATCTGTAGGAAAGTAACTGGTCCATCGCTCTTGGAGACAAGCTCGCTTAATCCATTAGCATCTTCAACGTCAAATACTTGAAACCCCTTCGAATAGCCGAGTAATAGGACACGTCTAAAGGAAGTTGAATTGATCTCTAATTTGTCGAATCCAGCCCACAAAACCTGATCGGAGAAAAAAAGCGTTTTATGTATGATGACGAAAGTGACGTACTAAAACAGAGTACTATTCTACAACACGTTTTGAATGAAGAAAGCCCAGTGGTGCATTTTCGAGTAACCAATGGCAGCAAATCACAAAGACTTTAACTACCATATCTTTACAAGACTCCAACCTAGAAATATACCAAATATAGAGAGAAGATTCAAAGCGCTTAGCTTTCAATAATAGTATAATCACACAGGAAAGTAATGCATAACTTGGACATTTAACTACTATTCAATCACGAAAGGGAAGTCCAGCTAGCTCGACAGATCTTAATATTATTCAGTTCTCAACTAAGAAATCTCAGCCAAATTCAACCTTCGCCAACCAAAAACGACAGTTTCAATAACTATGAGCTCACAATAATTCAATCCATTTCCACTGCAACAGAATCAAATCAGGCAACAATAGACAAAACCCAGCACCAAAAACTAAGCTACCCTCTAAAGGAAACAAGCTCCAAGAAAAAAAAAAGCTAAATATTCACAACACCAACCTGCTCCTTCCGATCGTCCCCGGCGGAGATCGACGCCGCGACCGACGCACCAGCGGAGCGAACGGCGTTGGTGGCATTCGTCGACGCCGATTTGATGCAAGACGAGATAATCCGTAGCGAGTTAGGCAACAACTTGCTGTTTCTAACCTTGCTTTTCCTCATCGTTATCCGATAAGCTTAACTTCAATAAATAAATCAATTTTTCTTCCTTTTTTTTGTTCCCTATCTTCTTCGATGTCTTCTCCTTCGCTCAACGGCAACTTGGGATTCTACTCCCTTGTGCTGAGAAGCAACTTCCGACATGTTGGGCTCTCACCTCTCCCCTCGATCATACAACAAACGGTTGCGAATCGCTCGCATGATTAGTTCCGAATTTGTGCCTTGTTACTTATTTTTTGGAAAGTTTGACTTGGGAAACGAAAAATTTCTTGCGCTTTTTTCTTTTACCTTTTTCTTTTACGTTTCTTTTCCGTTCTACTTGTGGACTCAGAATGACACGGCTTATACTACACATATATACATATATACTCTACAGTATATTACACGCGACTCTAGATTTTAATGGTGATGTGTCTGATTAAAATTCTTGTCATTCTTGATTAGCAAGTTAATCATATAAAGCAAGTCATCTTGGCAATTGAGGTACCATGTCGAGGGTCAAATGGCCCGAGGCCCGAAGTCCGGCCCGCCCAGAGTGGTATTGTTAATACATGGTACTATTAAATATACTACATGCCTATTAATAATGTCACTGTAATATCCTTCCGAAAAAAAAAGGCACTGTAATAATTATACATGCCTGACTCAGGGTTTTGAAAACCGGACCGGACCGGCCGGTTCCGACCGGAAATCGGTGAATCGGTCGGTTTTCCGGTTCGGTTCCGGTCCGGTTTAGCTTTACTTAAAAAAAAAAAGAAAAATAACGAAAACAGAATAAATTCCAGAAATAAAGAAAATCAGCATATTAATTGCTTTGGTCCAATGGTGTCGTGTTGGGCTTTTTACCCAAATGTCTTGGTTCAATCCTCAACAGCCACAAAGTATATTTATTTTCAAAATTCAATATTTTGTTTTTATTTAATTTGACCCCAAGTTTAAAGATTCAGTTATATCAACCCATGTATATTTAATTTTTAACCACCAACACAATTAACTTAATTAATTTGACCCCTAATTTTATAAAATGTCTATTTGGTAAAGTTTAAAAATAAACATGTACATAAATCTATGTTATTTGCTTAATTATTGCATAAGATATATTTTATTATATTTATAGCTACCGGTTCGACTCCGGTTTGATTCCGGTTTTATACCGGTTAAACCACTAAACCTTAAACCACTAAAATTTTCGGTCCGATTCGAAAACCCGGTTTCAGAACCTTGGCCTCACCTTACATGCCTAAGCTTAGGTTCGAAATCATCTGTAAGATATTCCCAGCCTTAATCTTTGTGAATGATTCTTCTTTCACATCCATCTACAGAAATACCTTAGCCATTCCCAAAGCAATCTTAGTACAAAAAGGAACAAAGAGGGACAAAATGGGAGAGGAATGGTGATGAAAATATCATCTTTTTTGATACCACAGAGGTTTCAGAATAATACAGAACAGTATCAACATACATGTTTTAATGAGTTTAACTTAGATGTTGCATGGTTTTTCACAGGCATCATGGGTCGATTTTCCGACCCGATAAATGTGGTAATAACCCGACTTCGTTGGATACGAAGTCAGCGTCATTAAATTTTGAATTTTTCGACGCCGTTGTCCATTTCTTACCTTTAGGTTTGTCGGTATCTTAAGAGTTAGGTACCAGAAATTCCCAGCATTCATATCGTCCTTCGATCCATTTTAAAATCCACGTCCCCGCCTATTTAAACAAAGGCGAACAAAAGCTTCAAATCCCATTATAAAACAACAATGGATACATATATCGTTTTACGAAAATCCTGATTACAAATTTGATCCGTCGTCGTGCTTCATCTCGTATTTCACGTATCTGCAGCATACAAACTGCTATATGCCTAAATATAAACCACACAGACGCGTGGAATACTAGATGAAACTCGAGCCTGGAACAAGAAAAAATGGCCTTTACCGAGGATATTAATTTGCTGTTTCTGCAGTATTGTAGTGTATTGATTATTTGATATATATATATGTATCTTAAATGAATTGTACAGGAATTCAATAAGAAATAAAGAAACAATCTTGTAAGAAAATCATCAAGATGTAAGATCAATGAAAAATGACAGACCTTGAAGAAAAAAAAAAAAAAAAGGTTTGTTTTTCTAATGATCAAAAGCTGTAGTTTTTGTTCATGGCTCTCTTCCTCCTCTGAATGTAAGCATCACATTCTTTGTCTATGTCTGATATCAACCTCCTCCGTGAAGAAGGTCTCAGCTTCTCATCTGCTTTGCCTTCATTTCCATGAATTCTGACATTCTTCGAAGAGTCTCCATGTCTGAAATCAATCATAATCTCTGAGTCGTATGCGTTTGACTTGTCGATTTTCTCTTTCGAGTGGTTATCTTCGACAGGCACTTCGCATGAAGCCCGACCATGAGGATCTGTGCAGCCCATTATACCGAAAAACATGTTCACAAGCCTCCTATAGATGCCACTCATCTTTGAATTCTCCTCTCTTTAGCTTTATAAACTGTTCAAGAATCGTAAATAAAATAAAGAAAATACTCTGTTTATCAAGGAGGCTTTCTCCATCGATGAGATACTATGCTTTGTTGGTGGGATTGCTGAGGAGAAAAACAAAAGCACAAAGTGACATGGTGCTTTTGGTGAAGTGAAGCATTTTGATTGATATTATGCGTTGGCCATCGTCTTCTTTGCAGTCAAAAGCTAAGCATAAACTAGCTAGAAAGAATCTCTTATCCAATGATAATGATTCTCGGATTATACCAAAAACACGGAGAACTGTACAATGAACCATGAAAATGATGATGCTAATTTGATCAATATTGATTATATATGTCAGAAAATTGTTGTCTAAAAAAAAAAAAAAAAAAAAAGAGCCCAACAATTCCATGTAATTGAAAAAACAGAGCACAAACTCAAAGCTTTTCTATCTTTGCTTTATCTCTTGCGAACCATCAGAATCTTTCTGAGGCATAGTACACGCCTCCGCCGCCGGAGAATTCGCCCATAGACGCAGCCCCAACCTCCGAGCACGAGGTGGCACTTGCCTGGCGGGCTTCCGAGCTCCGACGCTCCTCGGCAAGAAAACCCCAGTCCCACCGCCGCCGTTATGAACAGCCTCATGTACGGCCGCGACCATCGGAGGAGCAACCACCGGTGCCAGCACGAACAAGGGAGGACCCGCCACCAAACCTCCCCAATTCGGAACCACGTCGCACGCACTCGCCACCGGGTACAGATTCCGACCGTTAGGTGGCAGCCCTAAATTAGGCACCGCCGTGGACGAACGGTTCTCGCCCGGCGGTGACGAGTCGTCAGCTCCCACCTCCGGCCGGACTCTGAAGAAAGTGATGCTTACCCTCTTGTTCGAAGATGAGCTCATGGCGTGCCTCGCCGTGCTACAGCTATTACCCTCCATGACTAGAAAAGACCTGACATTAGAAAAAATAAAAACTCAGTCTTGAACATGTAAGAACTGAGATTAGGTAAGAATGGTCCATACCCTTTCTTGAAAGAAAGCATTAGAGGCCCTCTGTAGTTTCCCCTGCGATCATTGACAAAAGAGTGGCCGAAAGCCATTTTGCAATCGTCGAGGAGAAGAGTGGAAATGGGCTGATCCAAGTGGGGCGGCTTCAAGAACGGCTGGGAAAACTCGCCCTGTCGAAAAGGAAAAAGTTAAGACGAAACGAAGAATTCAAGAACGTTTGCATTCTTCGAAAGATTGACTGTTGCAATAATACCTCGTCGAAGAAGTTGATCATGCAGCCATTTGGTCTACTGCCCTCGGAGATCAAATCCCACTGACACAGATGATCGACTAAGGCTCGGAGGAGAGGATGAATTGGTTCGATACAGCCTATGTTCTTACATTCATCAGATGAGATGCAAGAAGATGAACGGCTACAGAATTTTTAAGTAGGAAGTCAGTACCTTCATGAGATTTCTCGTCTGTATTTTGGCCTTCTTTGATTTGAGTGAATATGGGAATGCCTAGTTGAATCAGCTCTCTTCTGTTTCGCCTCGTTCGCTGGTTATATAGAATGAAGGTTTCGCCCGATAGTTCGCCGTTCTGACCAGAAACTCTGAGTTCGTTCACTAGATCGTTCAGTTTGGACAGCTCTTGGTCTGTGAATACCTCTTCGTACAGCTTCATCCCTTCGACAACATTCACCTGAAGTTCACAAAACACAGCAGTGATTCATTCTTCTTACAAGAACATCGAATGACTTCTTCAGGCAGATAAAAGATGACGACTTGCCATTAGTCCATTGACTCGCTCCATTGCTTCGAATCCCGTTTTGGCCTTGATATGGGAACGTCGAGCATCGCAATCTTCGTGGTTCGAACATAATGCTATGTGATCCGACGGTTGTGCTTCTTGAGATCCTGCGGTTCAGATTGATTTGAGTTCAGCATATTGCACAAAGTTAACATCGGACGTTGTATTATCCACTACAGCTTCCAAACTATCTTTATTGAAAGGAGGAAGAAAATAGAAAAAAGCATATTGCCTGAAAGAAGAGGTGATACAGAAAGTTCGCTGGAGGAATACAAAAAGATACAAAGGGAGTGCACTAAAAGAGAAGGTAAACACACATTGAGACTGACTTCCACTATTTCTGTTAGAGAGAAGAAGCCCACTAGACATTATTCCAAGACAAAACATGAAAGCACTGAGAGACTTTTCTTACCGCACTATTCATCTTTATTTATCTTCTCTGAAAGTAAAAATTCAATTTGAAAGCAGCATACAGCTTTCAGACTCGAAAAAAAGGAGTTAACTTTATTAGTTAGAACGGAAAGAATCTCGAGTTAGTTGCTAGTTGCTGATCGGACTTTGCATTTATTAACCACCGGCAAGAGTATTTATGAACAATATTATGCATGAACTGTAATAAATAATGCAAAAATAAACCCTTTTCTTTCGTCCCAATAAATTTCCGTGAGAGAAAGAGATCATTACTGTACACTTACCTGTGTCCGTGACATCGCTCGTGAGATCTTCCTCCGCCGCCTGACCTCCGCCGCTCTCACGACCATCATCATCACAACCACCGCCGTCGCCGCCGCCGCCGCCCTCTTTATCTTTCTTCTCTACCTCGGCATTAGTAGCGTTCCTCCGACGACGGTCAGTCATTTCTTCAGTCACCTTGTGCAGCTCCGATGCGACTTCAGCGATCGGAAAGTAGTGATGGCTCTCAATAAGCGGTATCCAGTTGGATCTCCGGCGGTTGACCGCCTCGAACACCGCCTTGTACCTCGACGGCGCCGACGGATCGAGCCTCCTCAGGTGGACGCACAGGGCGTCGATGATTGCGTTGGCGGCGGCGAACTCGCCTCGCAGCCACGCCATCATTGGGTCCTTGGGCGGTGCATTTCTATCAGCTGATAATACGCCGATTGCCGCCGGCATTTGTATTGTACGACGCTGAGATCGGTACGGACTTATTTCTAACGAATAGGTCCTCTGCGATCAGTCGCCGTGAAATACTGTTAAGAGAATAAAATGGAAATTTATTTATTTACGAAAATAATAAAATATGTCTAAAAGTGAATGTAGAGCTTGAGGTTGAAGGGGTTTGGTCGGATTTATACGGTGGAAGCTTCGGCAAGGGGTGGGGCCCACGAAATGACGTGTCGTATTGATTTTCTTTGCATAAGATGAATTAGTCGATAAGTTTACAGCTTTTAAACCAAATATTGTTGCTCGACTGCGTAGTCTATAGATTTAGTTTTTCTTTTTTTTTTTTTTTTTTAAATCAGATTACACATATGAACTGCATATCATGTCACAAAGGAATGAAGAAGCCAAGTGATGCATGCAATAAGTGTTAAATATGATTATTATTTATGCTTTTCATCTTTTCTTCTTTTTATATTTTTTGTTGGATTTCAAATTTTAAGGATTTGATTATAAATCTAAAGCAAATTCAGGTGCTTTCTAATAAACTTTCCCTCAATATGTTAAGTCAATCCGTAGATTTATTTTTTTTGTTTTTTGAAGTAAAGTCAATTCGTAGATTGTATATAAAAGTTAGACGTCTTGAAATATTGAATCATAAAACATATCTAGTAGCATATTGTTATTATCGAATAAGAAAGAAAAGAAGACGTACCTAAAAGGCTAAAAGTGAGTTAGGGATGAGTTGAGCTCTCCTCTTTTTACGTGAGTCCTTTTAGTCTCGTGTTATCCAGAAAAATTAATTCACGAAATATATTTCTTTTTAATTGATTCTTTGACATATAAAGTACTTTTGTTTGTCCTCGCAAAGGGGTCATAGCGTCATTTTGAAGCTACAATCTTAGTGTTTAAAGTTTGTTTAAAAGATCAAGAACCTACAAATTATATAAATCGAAGAAAAAAAAGAATTATGTGTTATCCCATGTCATGAAAGTATCAAACTAGGGCTCGCATCGGACCATATGTAAAATAATACGTTGTTCCGCCCTTGTTATTGCAATTAGTTTCACGATGTAAATTATTTCTCTAAATTGGGTTGTGATAATTATAATAATATTTAAAATATAGAAAGAAGTAGGTTGTCTTGTTCCCCATAAAAACCTGAAAGAATAAAGTTGTTTTCTTTGTTATATAGATTTGATTTATTCACTCTTTTAGATGGAAAATGTAATAATCAAAGTAAGTTGTTCGAAAGTAACTTTATTTTGGCAGAGAATAAACTGAATTGATATCATCCTCTCGTTATTAGGATATGTATTTATATACTTACTCCCAAACTAGGTGGATCAATATTATAAAATATATATGAATAGTATTATATGTTATATGTTCAACTTTAAGCATATAGGCAATGCATTGTTGCACATGCATGCGATTCGACAACCTACTTATGAAACCTAATTACATGTTTCGGATTAGCGTAATCAAATAATGATAGCCGAAAATCGCCGTGACGAGCCTAATCCCAATTAATATTTTTGTAGAAAATTCGATATGTTTCATTACAACACATTAAAAATGGACCGCTTTGTAGCAATTAGAAAAGTAATAGAGATTCATATTGCACCACATGCATATATATAATTAGAAAGAAATAGCATGGCATGTAAGGTAGGCAAGTGTCATGAGGCCCTTGCTTTTAAATAATTGCCTCTTTTTTCTTCTCTAACCAATCCTTGTAGTTCTAAACTAGTAGGCATGTCCAAATTGATGACTTCCCTCTTCTAATAAACATCTATGTCATAACTTGCGATACGTCATGTTACATTATATTTGGGTCCCCCAAAATTAAACATAAACCAAATTGATGACTTCCCTCTTCTAATAAACATCTATGTCATAACTTGCGATACGTCATGTTACATTATATTTGGGTCCCCCAAAATTAAACATAAAATTACTTTCATCTTATGCGACAATGACGTGGGAAACTGCACACTTGTCAATAAACTATAAATTTTGACTATGGTATTATCCAAGAATATGCTAAGCGAATGCTGTTATTACATATGTGGGCTCCTTGTTACGTTATCAAGAGGTTTATTAATCCACGCATGGCTTCACTTCATCATTCCGTTTAGGACGAAAGACTAATAAGTAGATAGATGGCTTTCACGGACAAGAATATTTAACGAACTTCATTGTGTAAATTAACCGGAATTAGAGTATTGTATTTCGACATTTGAAAGTAAATACGTGCTACTATGGACTCCTTGCCTTCTCATTGAAATATCGAGAACTATTCATCTTGTGAGAAAAGTTCGGGTCATAGTTAAGTTATTCTATGTTCTTATAGGTTATGGCCATGACTGAAATTGGGAGTAATCGAATTTCACTTATTATTGAATTTCTGCTATTAATTACAAATTCAATCATTTCAAGTGGAGGAATAACATTGTGTTCACAAATTTAGAAAATTTCTCAGTTTGAACACTTCTTTATCTTTTGAACTTAGTACATAAGTTTTAATAATAATGGTTGATTAATACTTTGTTGTGTAAATTGATGACTTTGAGTAAGAAAACTAATAACATAATTTGTTGATAGAAAAATTGTGAGCATCTAGTATATATGTAACTATATCTCCTTGTACGGGCAAATGCTTAATCTTTTAATAGTTCTATGGCCATCGACTGCGTAACTTACTCGCCGATACAAATGCTCATATTTTTTTTCGGTGGTACACAAATGCTCATATCAGCATAAGAAAAAATGGCCACTTTGTCTTTTTCTTGCACGTTCGTCCTTCCAAATTAAACGAAAACTAATAAGTTGATGGTTGTGGGATCTCATGGATCAAGAAATAACACAAGTTTCAAGACCAAATAATAATAATAATAATAATAAAAATAATGATAATAATAATAACAACAATAATCAAGAGAATATAAACATTAAACAAGCAAGCAAGAAGGAATGATTTATGGCACGGCTCTCTCTCTCTTCCCAAATTTTCTCCACCAAAAAACCCTAGCCACCGCGCCCTCTCCTCTCCTTCCATCCTTCTCCACTTCCGTTGGAGGTGGAGGGATCTTCCATTTTCTTTCCCTCTTTTTTCGTTGTCCTTGTTTTATATATTTTTAAAAAATTAAAAAATACTTATCGTTTCACCTCCGCCTCGTCGATTCCGCATCATCGCCCTCATCCTCGGCGCATCCGCCCGCCGGCCGTCACCCACCACCACATTCCGCCACCTCTCGCCACCGACCACTCATGAGTCTCCCGTGTGGAGCTTCTCCCGACCATTGGATCATCTTTAATATTTCAGAGCTCTTTGTTCCCCCAATTGAACCAAAGACATAATCGCATGAAACTTGTGACAAGAATCCTTATCACCATACTCTTTCACAATTACTATTACCATGAGTTTGACAAGCCAAACATCCAATCCATCGATCGGTTGCCCTAAATAGCAAATATGGGACCCTTTAATACAATTATTCTCTACTAACTTAATAAATTAACTTATTTAATGTAATTGATCTCTATATTAATTTACTTCTTTTTCATATTTTAAGAAGAATCATATTCATAAATAATATTATTACAAAAGATTAAGTAATCTAATCATAATTTTTGTGCAATTAAATTAGTAGTAAAAAAACGTATATTTACATTTTATCATTTTGAATAATGTCAAATAATTTGGATCTTATTTTATTTAACCAAATACGTTCCACTACATTATAAATCTTATTTTCATATATAACTAAATATGTTATAAAAACGTCATTTTAAAAGTAATTTTTTCGACTATTTCAAGTTATAATTTCTAAGTCAATTTTATAATATGCTATTTCTTCTTGTAATTGTATATGTAATATACGTTGTGAAAAGCGTATATAAGAACATTAAGATTTTCAAAGAGCTTAAGGTTTTTATTATTTTGTTTACAAAGTTATAACTCAAAATATTATATTGATTACGATATGAGGAATTAATTTTCATCTGTGTAATAAACATCTATGCAAAACGTACATAAAACATTTTGAAGATTAGATAACGGATGACGCTGCTTATTATTGATTTTTAAATTTATTCTTCGACTTATAAGTTACAATGTATCATTTAGTCTTTGACAAACAATATGTAATACATATGCTAAAATGTATAAAAAATATTTTAATGATTATACGAAGAACTAGACATTTCATATATTTTCAATGTATACTTTGATAATTTATTGTTTCCTCATTAATTACGATATGCAATTTATTATCTGGTATATAATAAACATATTATGTACAACGTATATAATAAATCTTCACAATTTTACCACGTACCTAATCTTTCATATTACTTTGTTTAAACATTTTTACACCTCCCAATTTAAAACTTCCGGTTCCGTCGCTGGTTGGCGCCCAGCCACCACTGTCCCTCTAAAGGCTCGAGGAGAAATGCCGAACCATTTGACGTATTCCAATACAAAATTGGTTGGGATCAATTGGACTAACCGAGATTGCTGACGGATAATCCGTAGATGTTATAGTTGTGTGCAATTGATTGCGAATAAGAAAATAACTTAGAATTAGATCATTAAAAACCGTTTCGCGTATATAGTAGTAATGTACAGTCCGTATAGCTTCAAATAGGTTGATCGATGGATTCGACACCTCATAACTAGGTCGGGACTGAAGATGCAAACAGTCCCATTCCAAAAGCTTGCCTAGATCGATTTGCTATCACACGAGTACGTGGCGTCCGTTACCTTTCCCTCGGGCACAGTCCACTGACAATGCGTATTAGTAGCGATAATAAAAAAGGTAATTTTATTTATATATATAATATAACATCATATATTAATTATTAACCACACATTACGACCGTATTTAGCTCGTCCACTCGTTGTACCTGATGTATGAGGCGTTCCACATTCGTCGAATCATATACGGCCAACTTCGACTTGTGAACAACCAGAACTTGAATCTGATTCTTATGGAAACCAAGTCGTGTGCCTTCTGCATTATCGTCCTTAGGTAATTCCATGAATGTATTCGAGTTCTTCTTCCAGTTTTCTAGCGCCACACGCAAAGCTAAAAGAAGACGACAACGACGAAGAATAAAACTAGTTACGACTAAACTTACGAGAATTCGAAGCAAAAAATAGTAATAATAATAACAAATCATGTATGTATTATCGGAAATTAAACATGCGCATCGGCTCCCGACGACACAAGAAGATGATTGGAAAATGCCAATCCTGTAACTCTTTAAAATGGCCTCTGAGGCTTCTTTCCCAAATAAGGATGGAAAGATTGTAATTCGGAGAAAACACAAGTGATGAACGTCGACAACGAACGGCACGAACAACAGTAATATACCTCTGTGCATTTCTGAACATTGCAAATCATAATAGACGAGTCATGGAGCCCAACAATGCGGATGTTATTATCGTGAGACATGAAACTCCATCTGGGATCGTCTCGAACTCCACGTTCTATGCATGTCAAAATAAACCATCCATGTTGATTACCTCAAAATAAATTTATTATGTGGAACATGTAGTTGGAAATTGGTGGTGGAACGGAGGAACCCACAGATCCAAGGAATATGTAAAATGGTATCGTCGTGAGTTGACAATTGGTTAGATCATAAATGCGAATTCAATTTGACATTTTGGCTCCTTAACTATCGCAATATGTGTGGACATGGAAAGAAACACCTATGACATTTGTAAGAGTACCACAACATTTTATGCATACGAAATACAATATTATGTCATTATGTGATCACAATATTATTTATGCATGGTATATTTTCTTCACACACATACACAATTTAAATGGAATCATGATAATGCGTTTGTAGTAGCTTTGGTGATCCTTCGCGAGCTTGCTAGGCTTCAAAACCTCTCCTTGTTTGATGATCGCTGATATGATCACTGGGAAATAAAAACACACAGTCCAAGTTCCATAGTCGCAATGATCAAGCAATCTTTTTATTAATTGGCAGGGAGAATTAAGAAGTCGAGTACGTTCGTACCTCATGACGATAGCGAAGAAGGCGCGCGACTTCGTTTCCACAAGGATCAGATTCAGGTTTTGGTCGTTAACAAGTTGAAGTTGGCCGTCTACGAAGCGACGAACGTGGAACGCTTCTTACATCAGGTGCAGCGAGCGAGATAACTATATTACGGTGGTTATAGTGAATAATAGTATCACGATATTTATATATATATATATATATATTACGTTTGTTTGATTGTCGTATCGGTGGACTAGTAGTGTTGCCGAGGGTACGGTAACGGACGCAATGTACTCCTGCGATAGCTATTCGATCTACGCAAGCTTTATGAGTGGGAACGTTTGCGTCTTCAGTCCGAACCTAATAATGAGGTGTCAAGTCAATCGACCAAGCTATCTAAAGCTTTACGGACGGTACGAAACTCAGTTTTTGATAATCTAATTTCAAGTTATAAAAAAATAATCTTCATTATTTTTGTCTTATCCGTCGCACAGCTATACATCTACGGCTTATCCGTCGGCGATCACGGCTCATCCAACTGATCCCTATCAGTTTTGCATCGGAATGTCAAATGGCAAGGCGTTTCTCGTAGAACCTCTAGAGGGACAGCGGTGGTGGGGCGTCGACCCCGACCCAACACTGGAAAACTAGGCTGTTTTGGTAGCTAGCTACTTGAAAAATCACCCAACAATAGTGTACCTTAACTAGCATGTCAGAAACTGAAATGTTGATATGATAGTAGCAGGTTTCTGTACAAGCTCGGTTTTTCGCAGTCTTTAGAGAACGCTCGATTTGAAGGTCTCTGTTGCTTCTTTACTGAGATATCTCTTTTTGTGTTTTCCAGGGTTTCAGCTAGCTTAGAGGTTTAGATGAGATGTTGATATTACTGTGTTAGGATATGCGAAAATCTCATAATTATTTTGCCGAAAAATGACGATAACAAATAAACGAGACGAAAAATAAATTTGGACAGTGACACGAGATTTACGTGGTTCGGTCAGAATGACCTACGTCCACGGGCCGGGGGGTAAAATTTCTTTATTATGTGGAGAGATTACAAACACGTACACTGACGTACACTGACGTGATACAAAAAACAGCTACAACAATATAAGGAGTAGGCTACAGAAAATAATCAGAGTAGAAGAAGATCTGATGTTGTGGTGGTTTCTTCCTTCGATCAATTGCTGCTATTTATAGGCAATATTTGCCTTTGATCTGCCATGGGAAAAAGAGAAAAAAATTGTCTGCTCCTTTCTTTGAATCAACTACGGCAGCCAAGAGAAGAAATAATTTCTTCTATTCACATGCTTTTTGACCATGTGAGTACGGCGCCTTATATCAACAATAGCAAATGCCTTTGCTTTCTTTTTATACCCACGTGATGATAGGAATAAAAAGTCACATCAACATACTGATTAGTGTTTTACCATCTGCTGCTGCGGATATATGACATAGAACTTGGACTTTCGATTCAGATAAAGAAGGAAACACATAAATCAATCCCAAGTTCAAAATAAACGGCAAAGGAACGACATTCTTGCAACTTCCCAAATTAAACGAAAACTAATAAGTTGGTGGTTTTGGGATCTCATGGATCAAGTAGTAACAATGTATCTAGGACAATTAATAATAATAATAATAAATAAGCAAGAGTATATAAACAAACAAACAAGGAATGATTTTTACTTTATAATTTAGCAAGAGAGTCGACATATACAATCGGACGATCTAAGACCTCGACAGAATCAATCTTTCGACCATCACCATCAATATCTTGTCTGAGAAAAACGATGCACTTGTTACACACCCAACCAAAGACATGCCCTCCAATAGGGCTCAAAAGAATCGCATGAAATTGATGAGGAAGAGACGCAAACTTGTGCCAAGAATCCTTATCACCATACTCCTTCATAAGCCAGTAACCCACGTCAACCCTATTACCGTGAGTTTGACAAGCCAAAAAACCATCGATCGGTTTCCCTAAGAAGCAAATCTCGGACCCATGGGGCGGTTCGAGAGTCCCAAACGTCTCCTTTTCCAAATCGAAAGTCACAATCAACCTTTCATCTTTGCCGCAGAACGAAGGCCAATGAAACTTTCCGCCCACGAACATCCCCATAATTGAGCTAGGAAAGTGCTCCAATATCTCAGCGTGGTCGTCGTCGTCGAGCTTCCTCCAAGAATCCATCTTTAAGCTGTATATCTTTGCCGTTCGCTTTTCCGGCCCCAACGTGAATCTGTAACTAAGACGCAATACAACGAACAACTTGTAATCATTCGCAGACTCGTCGAACCCAAAGCCGTATGCCCTTATTTCTTCTCTATCATGATCAACAAATGCAGGCAGCTTCCTGAACTTCCTAGTTGATGGGTTCCAAACTATAAAATCCCTACGGTTCTTCAGAATGCACACCAACCCGTTAGAAGAACCAGCTTCCACGGTGGAACCTTTAGACTCGAACATGGGATAGTCAAACCTCAGGGCATTAGCCAGCGGTTCGCGCAAGAACGCGGGCGTGAAACAGTGATTTGCGTTGACGATGTAGTTATTGAAGATAAGACGGTGGCGCTCCAAAGATTTGTCCTTCAACGATTCTGCGAGGTGGGCTTTGATGAAACTGTCGC
This sequence comes from Craterostigma plantagineum, assembly GCA_027422505.1. Lineage (NCBI taxonomy): Eukaryota > Viridiplantae > Streptophyta > Magnoliopsida > Lamiales > Linderniaceae > Craterostigma > Craterostigma plantagineum. The sequence goes on along the minus strand of JAPQWV010000126.1, from coordinate 659,577 downwards.
GGGACATGAGCAAACGCCAGGATTTCGAGACGCACTGAAATCTCAGGAGGGATTTTACGGGAAGATTTACGAGGATTCCTTCGATTATTTCTTCGGGAGATAGCACCACCTTGTTTGCTCGCAAACCCTCAAACGTTTCTCCTCCTCCATTACGAGATTCAAATTAGAGATCACTTTTTTTCTTTTCACACGTTATTTTATTATATGCGTTGCGTTGTGTGTGTGGGTATATATATATAGAGAGAGAGAGAGAGAGGGAGAGAGAGAGAGAGGGAGGGAGAGAGTCTCGGCAAAAATACAGCAAGTGAAACAAATCAAACTTGATTCAAAGAGATCTCCTTTTTACAAGTTACTAGTTTTGGCCCGTGCTATGCTCGGGAATTTTATTTTAATTATAACAGTTATTAGTATAATTTATAGGCATTTTAAATATAACAGTTTTTAGTATAATTTATTATTAACTAAATAAATGGCATGTGTAATTACAACTCCATATATACCTAAAAGAGTAATTTGTATTCTAATGCTGACATGTCATATAGGGATTGGCTATTAGACTTAGTCAATGAGAGGCCACATCCATCTTTTATATAGTATAGATTATGTGTGTGCATGTACAGAAAGTATTAGGTGGAAACAAATCAAAAGGAGAATAAATAGGTTGGTTAGTTTTGTTTGATAGAATCCACTTGGATAGCCAACGTAGGACTTGGTCGTCGTGCACGTTAATAATAAATATACTTCCTATGTATATTGCTTCCCAAAAATTAGTGGACACACAAATTAAGAAGTATCTAATTAATTCTTCCACCAAAACTTAATCACACTCCTCATTTAATAATTCTAAACACAATTCAAATTTTAAACTTACTCTCTCCTCTCATTTAATACTCATTTAGTTTAATTATTTGAATTATTTTTTTTACCAAAAATAGAAACGAGAAGAATTATGTGGGACACCCAGAATAGAAAGATATAAGTGGACGGAGAAGGATTATCGAAGGAAGCCTATATATATCATATACTAGTACTTTTTTGCACGCCCAGCAAGTATTAATTAGGAAACAAATCAATGACGTGGGAAACTGCACACTTGTCAATAAACATAAGGGTCTTACTATTCACACCCCATACATCCCCTGGACCACTCTTTACACCCCCCAAACACTTTTTTGTAATAATAATTTTCGGGATAAAACCTAAAATGGTCCCCGATGTTTACCCTATGAACCAATTTAGTCCTTGATGTTTCGCGTGAACCAATTTAGTCCCCGATGTTATCGAAAATGAACCAAGTTGGTCCCTCGGTCATTCGTCCGTCAATTTAGATGGAGATTGCATTTGCGACGGCTTTAGCGACGGAATTTCCGTCGCTAACTGAAAATTTAAAAAATAATAAATTAAATATTAAAAATGAGGAAAAATGCAAAAAAAAAAGGAAAAAAAAAAATCAAAAAACAAAAAATACAGTAAAAAATTCAAAAAAAAAGAGAGAATATTACCAAAAATTAAATAAAATAAATAATAAAAAAATAATAAAAGTAAAATAAAAACTAAATTTAAATAGAAAATGATAAATTAAACATTAAAAATGAGGAAAAAAATGCAAAAAAAGGAATAAAAATTCAAAAAATAGAGTAAAAAATTCAGAAAAGAAGAGAATATTACCAAAAACTAAATAAAAATAAATAATAATAAAAATTAGAAAATAATAAAAGTAAAGTAAAAACTAAATTTAAAAGAGGAAATGATAAATTAAACATTAAAAATGAGGAAAAAATCCAAAAAAAGGAAAAAAATTCAAAAAATAGAATAAAAATTCAGAAAAACAAATAAATTAAAAAATAAATAATAATAAAAAGATGATAATTACTAATTTATGATTTAAAAAATAAAAAATAAAATACTTTAATTTATTATTATTTATTTTTATTATTATTTTGTTATTTTTTTATTATTTATTTTTTAGTTTATTAGTAACATTCTCTTATTTTGAATTTTTACTCTTTTTTTTGAATTTTTTTCCTTTTGGATTTTTTCCTCATTTTTAAGGTTTATTTTATCATTTTCTATTTTAAATTTAGTTTTTATTTTACTTTTATTACTTTTTATTTTTTATTATTATTTATTTTTTTATTTAGTTTTTGGTAATATTGTCTCTCTTTTTTTGAATTTTTCTTTTTTGAATTTTTTACTCTATTTTTGAATTTTTATTCCTTTTTTAGTATTTTTTTCCTCATTTTTAATGTTTAATTTATCATTTTCTATTTTAAATTTAGTTTTTATTTTACTTTTATTATTTTCTATTTTTTATTATTATTATTTTTTATTTAATTTTTGGTAATATTCTCTCTTTTTTTAGTTTTGTACTGTATTTTTTGAATTTTTTCCTTTTTTTCATTTTTCCTCATTTTTAATATTTAATTTATTATTTTTTTAAATTTTCAATTAGCGACGGAAATTCCGTCGCTAAAGCCGTCGCAAATGCAATCTCCGTCTAAATTGACGGACGGATTGACTGAGTGACCAATTTGGTTCATTTCGATAACATCGGGGACTAAATTGGTTCACGCGAAACATCGGGGACTAAATTGGTTCATAGGGTAAACATCGGGGACCATTTTAGGTTTTATCCCAATAATTTTCAACAATCCCATGATTCAACAAAAAATATTATATTAACTTATTTACATTTAAGCGATAATATTAGTTACATGGACAATTCAAATACTATTAATTAAGTCATTTAACCAATGACACAATTAGAACTAGCAAAAATGCTCGTGGCCCGCGGGGCGGGGCGGGTTGCCCCACCCTGGTACTGCCAAATGGGCCCGCAGGCCGTGGGCCAGCCAAAGTGACAGGGCGGGCTGCCATTTCTTAGGCCCACCAGAGGGCGGACCGCGGGCAGGCCCGCCAATTATAAAAAATGTTTTTTTAAATAAATAATATATAAATGAATTATATATGTTTTTTATACTTTTTGAGATCCAGTTTTAATATTATCAAATTTAATAACATATCTAAATTTTCATTAAAGAATTTAAATTTGATTAGGAGTAATTCTACTTCATAGTTTATTTTAATGTTTTTTCTTTATAATTTTTTTCGTTTTTATTTTTAGGACGGGCCGGGCCCACCCAAACCGCTACCCGCCAATATGGCGGGGCGGGCCTTCATTTACCATGTCCGCCAGATGGAAAAATTGCCTTTTTTAATCGACAAGTATTTATTTAAAATTACTTTCATATTACTTAAATTATTAACAATAAACTCTTTTTTTTCCTTTTTATATGGGGTATGTAATTGATAAATAATTAATGTTTACTCTACATATTAATGAGAGGATGCAAATAGAAAAAAGTGAGTGACAATAATAGAATAACTTCGTCATTCCATTATGGCCGAAACACTAATAAGTAGACGGCTTTCATGTACTGTACAAGAATATTCGACGGCCCGCCCACCTATGATTGAGTTTGAGATAGAAGCTTATGTGAATTTAGTTAGCTTTGAACTTAATCTCCAATGCGGTGCCATTAGGCATAGTGTAATAAACATATAATCTGATTACAAATTTAAACATGGGCTATAAATAGGGTTGACTGTTGAGCCCATGTGGGCCGTGAAAAAAGCTCGCGTACTTGCATAAACCATAAATTTCATACAGCTTAAATATACTTTCTCCGATTTTTTTAGATGTCGTTTAAGGTTTTTGCACTCATATTAAGAAATAAATGTCTAATATATTCCTAATTAATTGCTTAAGACTATTTCATATATTCCATTTAATAATATTTAAAAGGGTAAAATTGGAAATATGATAAATATTTGTCTTGAAATCCGTAAAACGACAACTAATTAGAAACAGAATTAAAGAGCTAAAACGATATGTAAATAAAATCGGAGGGAGTATTATTCACGCAATAACCACAGTTCACACCATATATGACTTTATTTCTTAAACTCTTATTTCGAATTTCATTTGGTATTGTCACCGCCAACCATCGTCATCGACCTCATCTTAATCTTCGCGCGGCTGATGTAATTAGTGACCTTATTGTTGAAGCTGTCTCTTCTGCCGACGATGGCTGTTCTCGGCGGAGCAGCGCCGACGTTCGACACTGTCCTGAACTTGTTCTTCACCTTGCTTATGTAGTCAGAAAACTTATCCTTTTCGGTAATATCGTTATTCTTACCTTCAATGGGTTGCTGTTGCTGCTTCATGGAACGATGATCGCCGTCCTCTTTTCCACCAGCTTTTATTTCGATCCTCGAATCAAATTCTGAAACCCCTTTGCTGACCTGATCTTTTAGTTCGGCAGATTTCTGGGCTGGGTAGGAAAAAGTGACATTCTTGTTCTTATGAATGGGAACATGAGGCTCGGTATCGATAGGGATTGATCGACCATGGTTACGGCGAGGTGGGCTCTGTGTCTTAAATGGAGACTTGAACATTTTCTTGCACGCACTTGAAGGGTTGTTATCATAACTGTATCTGTTTGTCGTCGTCATTGGGATTTTTGCTCGGTGATTTTTTAAATCTTTTTCTTTTCCTGAGTGTAATGGTGGAAAGATTACCAGGTTTATGGGTATTTAAGGAGCATTTTTTAGCTGATTAATCACGCGTTTTCTGGTGTGAAACCAATGAAAAAAGACCCTTGTGCTCCTTTGGCCTTTAGGAGGGAGAATGTGAATCTTTGAAATGATTAGCAATGGCTTTGAGTGATGCCTTCTTTATGCTCATCAGACTACTGTAGTTTTTTCAGCTGTTTGATGTGTTGCTGCTGCTCTATAATGAGTCCCCAACGCTAAGCAAGGCATCAGATTCTGCTAAAAACATAAACCTTTCATCGAATTTCAGACATTATGTGCTTCTTAGTATCAGATTCTAACATGTCACTTTCCTTCAGACACGCTCACTTTGAACACAACTTATCCCCAAGCAACTAAGCGATATCGGGGTTAAGCGGCTTTCAATTTTCGGTTTTTGTACCGTCTTATACCACTTCAGTATTCAAATCACCCTCACAAACAGCTGAGAGACAGACATGTCGACAGAATGAAGAGACGAGCCAAAACTTCGATAGCAATCATTCTCTAATTTACACCTTGATTAATACATATTCTGTACCTCGATAAATTTTCCCCATTACGCCAGTCTCAAAACAGCTACAGCCATCAAAGCAGCCATTCGAAAGTAAATATCTTTCAAATTCCTATCCAAATGGCTCATCATCTCAGCCTCGTTCTCCTCGCCTCGCCTCGCCGAGCTCCTACTGATGCAGACCACAGTGTCCCTCAGCTTATTCACAGCCGAGGAGAGCCAAACGAGCCCTAAGCCCAAGCCCGTGCTCAGAAGCTTAGGGCCCGAAAAGGGCAGCTTACTACAGACAACTCTGAGGATAACAGAGGCAATCAAGGCAATGCCCGTCCCTGCTATGCTTGCCGAGAACTGTGTAAGAAGCTGAGGTAGTTGTGGGGCTGATTTCTTTAAGGAGTTTATTACCACGTTCTTGCCCTGACGATGATTTCGACCGACGATTAGAGATAGGAGGCTTTCGCATGCGTGGAGATGGGTGTTGCCGTAGGTATTCCTTTCTCTGATGGTTTTTGTGTTCGTCTTCTTCTTCGTCTGAGATGTTCTCTCCTTCGCCTTTTCGTAACTGTAAGTAGATATGGCATAAAAAAGATATTGTGAAAAAATATCAAGAAAGATATACCCACCATGATGTGTTGAAAGCATAGACATTGAGATTCTTACGTCTTCAGGGATTCATTTGCAAGGTGCGCTGCGCTGGGATTGGATTGTGCTGCTCTTCTGCGCCTGTTAACGAAATGATGATCGATAAACGTAAGTTATAGCTACTAATTTGGAGATTCTTTATTACACGATAGCTAGGTTTTATTTATAGTTTGTGGGTAAGATTACTGGAATCCCTAGAGTCGAATATACCTCTCGAAGAAAGGGACGAGCATGGTTTGCTGAGCAGATTTAGTGGTGTTCTTTAACGAGGAGGCGTCTGAGATGATTGAAAGAACGTCGCTCATCTCAATTCCTTCGTCCAAGATTGTCTGATCTGCCGAAAAATCTAAGAAAAGCTCGTTCGTGTAGGATTCGCTGGTGGGAAATAGAAGATGGTGATGATCGTTTTCGATATATGAGTTCGAAGTTTGCTGCTGCTGAGAAGACTTCATCATCTCTTGAATCATAGATAGGTAAGGCAGTGCTTCGTGTTCTTCGATCGACCCTGAAGCCAACAGCTTCAAGATTTCCTGCCTTACGCACTGCTCTGCAATTCCCAGGCTGAAGAACACTGAATCTGATAGAGATTCTGCGCACATACAAAACGGTTTTCGTAAGAAGAGACAAACAAACGAGCGAATTTCGTAATGAGGAAAGTTAAGAAGAACCTTGAGCTTCAGCTACTGAAGGGGTTTGATTGGGATTTGAGTCGATCTTTGGAAGGTGGTTGCTATCGAAGATTCTTCCTGGGAATTCCAAGTCGTCTACCTTCTTCATATTCAAGTTGTTTATCGACTGGAGATTCACCAGGTCTTGAGATGACCAACGACATGGAAGAAGATGGTGAAGATCCTGAAATATGTATACATAGATAAACGAACGAATCTGAGATTGGATTGTTCATCGAAACAGATTCTCAACTATGATTGTTTAATCATAAAATTAAAGGGTCTTTCACCAGCTAGATGAATATGAAATCTGTACAGGAGACATTATTAGAGCCTTCCCCAGCTCAAAGTTCAGCCCAAGAACTCAATCTGAAATCCCAGATTTCAGAGCACACAAATTAAGAATTTCGTATTCAAATATTATTTCGAATCATTGTTTACCTTTGTGGCCCTCCTAAAGACTTGGTCTTGATGAACGCCAATCCCTAATCCAAGAGGATAGCCATGCGAAGCCATCAAGCACAGCTTCACCATCTCACCACAAGATTTCGAGAGAAAGACCCAATTTTTTCTTTTTTTTTTTTTTCTCTCTTCTCTCTCAACAGAGAAATAGAACCCACTTTCAGATACCACCAACAGATAATTAAGACACCAAATTTTTAAAGGGTCAGAACAACACAAGCATATTTTGACTTATCCTCCCCAGCACCGCAAGTTTCCCCGAGATTTTTCTTGACCCAAGGCCCAATCTTTTGTGTGATTTTGCAGCTAAACTATTTGTATTATAATTACAAACGACGTGGAAAAAATTATTATCGTGGAATTTTTTGTGATCTGTGATTGAGTTGGGCTTCGTGTGGCTGGCATTTGGATGTCCAGGTTGGAAATCTTAGGACCAGACAAGATAGTCAGTTCGACTTGTTCTATTCTATGAAGCATGTGGGCCCCATCATTCCACTTTTGAAAAAATATTCTAGATTACCCAAAATTAACAACAGTCGTTATAGAAATTGGCTTGATTTCCTTGTCGTCGTTGAATTCTGAGCATAAAAGCACAACTTCTTTGACTCTTTGGGCGATGAAGACGCGGTCAATCGATGATATAAACAGCATCGATCTAATCTCAAGTATCTTCCTCAGTTCGAACTATGGCTTCAGCAATTAGCGGCGTTCACGTGTTCAATATCACAGGTTATTCCATATCGAAGGGAATGGGCATGGGCAAGTATTTTTCTTCTGACACGTTCGAAGTCGGCGGCCATGAGTGGGAGGTTCGCTTCTACCCAGATGGAAAGCTTGAAGACGATAACGCGACTTACGTGTCCGTTTTCGTGGCGTTGGTGAGCGATGGGCGAGCAGAAGCGAGTTTTGAGCTGACCCTTTTGGATCGGAGCGGAAAAGAGAATCACATGTTTAGGATGAGTGCCGAGGCGTACACGCTTGCGACCCCTGGGAGTATGTGGTGAGTTCTAAGAAGGTTCACAACGTGTTCGTTGAAACGTCTCTGTGATTGTTTGAAACTCTTCTTTATGTATGCTTAGGGGATACAGGAGATTCGTCAAAAGAACTGATCTTGAAGCATCTGACTATCTCAGAGATGATTGCCTTCAAATTTCCTGCCGAGTCTCTGTTGTTTGATTTTCGATCCCCAGACAGATGAAAACGACGGTGTATATGTACGTGTCTTTGTTTTGGTCATTTCGATGATGCTCATGTTACTACTGTGCATAGGTTGTTGGGTGATAACTCTCGGCTACTTTTGTGTTTTTGCTATTTTGATGTCTTCTTTTGGATTGAATCATATAATCCAATCGAACGCAAGTGAAGGGTGGTTTGACTTCTAATTGAGTTCAGAAGAATTCAATTCATTCATCACTAGCTTAGCATGTTTTCTCATGACTATCCGATGGACCCATCAAATCCAACGGTTGTTTTAGTAAAATCGCATCCGTCTTTTCACAAAATAGCCTCCCAATCTGAAAATCTTGGCTTAGTGTTTGGTTACATTATCGTGTTAATAATTTTGCTCATGTAAGAACTCATCATCTTCAGAGCTCGTTCCGCGACATTGTGGAACTTCCTTTCAGTGGGCCCCACATAAGCAAGTTCAGTCACCCAGTTATAAGTCGACGCGTGTCCATTCAGTGACGACTTACGCTGACGTCATCATGTCAACGCTTACGATGACGCTTATCATCTACGCATTACGCATATTTCTATTGTCAACGAATGACTATTTGCAGCCCAAAATTATAGCCCCATTTCGAAAACCCTAAAATTGACGGACATTTCTCCGAATTCCCCAATTTTACTCGGATCTTGAAGGAAAAGGAGGAGACAACCTCTAGGATCCTTCCTATCCGTCCTCTCGTGGAAAACCCTAATTCGTCCCGCCCGTAATTTTATCTGCCCTGACTCTTTCTGTCAAGATAAAGGCGAAGAAATGGGAAGTGTTTACGATGAAACGAGCCCCCAGTCTTCACCTCAGGTCACGACCTCAATCGCAGCAATCGAGACAATCAACGGTTCGCATGATTTCAAAATTACGGGTTATTCGTTGGCCAAGGGCATGGGCATAGGAAAATACGTACCTTCTGACACGTTCATTGTCGGGGGTTACGCGTGGGCTATATATTTCTACCCTGATGGAAAGAGCGTGGAGGACAACGCCGCGTACGTGTCGTTGTTTATCGCGTTGGCGAGCGAGGGGACGGACGTTAGGGCTTTGTTTGAGCTGACGCTTTTGGATCAGAGTGGGAGGGAGAGGCATAAGGTGCACAGCCATTTTGGGAGGGCATTGGAGAGTGGTCCTTACACACTCAAGTATCGGGCAGTATGTGGTGGGCTTCCTCTGACCTAAATTGATGAGCGAATTTATGATAGAATACATTGTCTTCTAGTACTACTATGCAATCATAACTCGTGACATTATTGTGTGCAGTAATGAAATTTAATATTTTTTGTCCCCGCATCCTCGTTCCTTGCATGCTGTTGAAGGGTTAAAAGATACTTTCGTAAGATACATGCTTCATTTTGCTGCAGGGGATACAAGCGATTTTTCAAGAGGACTTTGCTTGAAACATCTGATTACTTGAAAGATGATTGCCTCCATGTCCATTGTTGTGTTGGTGTCGTTAGGTCCCACACAAAAGGTCCTAAGGTTTACTCTATTCCATTACCTCCATCGGATATCGGTCAACATTTCGGCCGGTTGTTGGATAGTGGTGAGGGGACGGACATAAATTTTGACGTTGGTGGGGAAATATTTTCAGTCCATAAGTTGGTTCTTGGCGCGCGTTCGCCAGTTTTTAGAGCTCAACTATATGGACCGATGAAAGACCAAAATGCCCAGTGCATAAAAGTTGCAGACGTTGAGGCAACTGTTTTCAAGGTCGGACGACCACCTTCAGTGTCATTCTGCTTTTTCTAGTAATGAGTTCATGTGTGCCATGTGTATTGATTTGTCATCTCTTTTCTCATTGCCCTTTTTGGACAATGGAATAAAATTTTCTGCTATGATGTACTGCCAAGACTTGCTTATATGGTATTTTGTTTCTATTCTTTCAGGCACTAATTCAATTTATATATTGGGATGAACTTCCTGACCTGGAGGAACTCACTGGATTTAGCTCCAAATTGGCGTCGACTTTGATGTCCCAGCACCTTCTTGCTGCTGCCGATCAATATGGGCTCGATAGGCTTAGGTTGCTTTGCGAGGCTAAGTTATGTGAGGATATTGCTATCAACACTGTGGCAACTACGCTTGCGCTAGCAGAGCAGCATCACTGTTACCAGCTGAAATCAGTCTGTCTCAAGTTTGCTGCGCTCCCCGAAAACCTAAAAGGTACTTCTTTGCTTGTGCGTACTCTTTCCGTAGAAGAAGTGCTTGTTTTGAAGGAAATCTTCTGTGCAGCCGTAATGCAGAGTGATGGCTATGAGTATCTGAAGTTAAGCTGCCCTGACGTGTTGACGGAGTTGTTGCAGTACGTTGCGAGGATCAGCGAACATTCAATGCTTTTGGGAAAGCGCGGAATCGACTCTGTAATGGATATGAATGACATCAGTGGCGGGCGTGTGAAGCAAAGGCTGTAGTAGAAGGTTGCTCAGATATATTGGTAACTTTGGAATGAAGGGAAGGGAAAAAAATACTGATAGCTTGGACGATCGATCCCTGTCGTTTCGTATGTTGTTAGAGAACATTCTTTTTGGCCATTTTGGAGGTTTCATCGTCTACCATGACGACGTAAAGCTTAAATCGAAATCTTCTTTCTTCTCTTCTCTCGGCTTTGATTTTCATGTTGTAAAATGAGGAACATGCAGTTCTGTATAATATGGTTTTTTGTGACTCTGACCAAAGTTTCGTTTCTCTCCTTGTCTGATAATTGCAATGCCAATGACTTTGTAAGAAAATTAAATTATCCGTACAACTGAGTCTAGCTCGAATTGCCTCGTATTTGCAGAAAGAGAATCTGAAACGGAAAATAAACCCTCACATAATTGCGATCAGTTAATAAATAAAATTGGAAAACCAGCGTCTTCTTCTCCAAAGATTGGGATAAGATATTAAATTTTATACCATCAATAAAAAAACGTATCAATCGAAGGCTCATTTCATGTCCCATTAACATATCCAAACATTTTACAAAATCAGTTGCATTTTGTCCAAGAACAGAGCATGTTATATGCTAAAGTCTGTGCTGCATGGACAATCCGAATTTGGACACTGTAATAAAGTGTAGTTATTTTGTGTTCTTTATCTCCCCATTCAGCGTATAAAGAAGAGTTTTGTTTATGTTTTGCTTTGGCAGATTACTGTGCTCATAAGAGTGGAGGAGATATGCTGTAAATCATACAAGAAGAAACTGAGAAAAGAACTGTCAAAGCTACCAGGCAAGTCTTTTTATATGCATTCGGTCATACTCTTAAGTTCTAAGTTCTCACTATGACATGGCTGATGCTTTCAGGAGTCTACTCAATCGCCATAGATTCAGACAACAACCTCGTATCAGTCAATGGAAAAGTCAACCCTCATTCTCTGCTCAAAACGATCGCTTCAAAGACTGGAAAATACGCAGAAATCGTGAGTAACCCTCGCCAAAAGTCCCAAGCAAGCCCATGTTGTTACTGCAAGAAACATAGTAATCACAAGTGTGAAGCATACTACTTGCCACCGCCAATGTTCGACGAGAGAGTATGCAGAAATTACTACTGCACAGTGCACAATATGATGCCAATATTCAGCGATTCGAACGACTGTTACTACTCGCATGTGGGATTTGGTTCTTCGGGTATCTTTTACGGGTATGGAAGGAGAAACAGAGGATGCACTTTGATGTAATAAAGTCCATATGCTTTTGATGTACAAACCTTTTCTTCTACTATGATGGCCCGTGTTTTTTTTTTTACAGATAATTCTTTGGTCAAATGAGATCATATAGATCAGAAAAAACCTTAACTTGAGATACATACAAGTTTGTACAAACTAACCAAGCACTCTTGCGAATGATATGTACATAGGTTTACCATCTGCTGCAAGACATATATGGCGTAAAACTTCGACTTTCGATTCGGAAAGAGAAATCACAGAATCCGAAGTTCAAAATAAACGGCAGAGAAACGACATAAACATTCGAAGAAAAACAGAATATAATTACGAAATCAATCGGAAAAAGAACGATTCAAACGCTACTTTTGCTCAATCAAATTGTGCGAAAACCCAGTCATCCTCAATGAGAGCATATAGGTCATTCTCAGCTTCTTCTTCCTTTTCATTTTCCTCTTCCTCGGCCTCTTCTTCTTCCTCTTCATCATATTCCTCTTGTTCTTCATCATCATTTTCATCATATTCCCCTTCTTCTTCTTCATCATCGTCATCATCTTCATCGTATTCCTCTTCTTCTTCATCATCATTATCTTCATCGTAATCCTCTTCTTCTTCGTCTTCTTCATCATCTTCTTCTTCTTCTTGTAGCGGCCCTAGGAAGCGCCTGTCGAGATCTTCCTTGAGATATGTCGCCTTTCGACATATGTAATCCATTTCTTCCCTGAGGAAAAAACAAAGAGAGAAGGAATATTCAGAAAAAAAAAAAAACAACAACGATAAAAAACGAAACGAAGAAAGGCGAAACTCACTGCAGGTCGTCTACGGTCCTGCCACGCTGGTCGATAATGCGTCGTAGCTGAAGAACGGCCAAAAGAAAGAAAAAAAATCTCAGCGACTCGACGCCTAAAAAGAGAGATATTTCGGGCCCAATAATGCATCATATGCTTACCTTGGCGTTATCCGCCGCCCGTTTCTTAAGGCAATTGAGTTCTTCGAAGAGTCGAAACACTTCCAATTCTTTCTCGACGAGCAATTCTCGAGCGGCCTTCCTCTTTTCCTCCCTTCTCTTCAATGCGTGCCTTATTTCGTCCTCGACTACGCTTAACCTCACCTTTAAAGCTCGCCGCAGCTGGAAAAAAAAAAGCAGCAGCGTTAAAAAAAGGTGCTTGCGAAGAAAAAAATTTCGAGAAAGCGCATTCTATAACAACAACATCGTCGAGAACTGAGAGAGATTTGTCCTTCTGGTCCTCAAGTTCGAACATGCGAAACTCAAGCTGTCTAAGTTCAGTTCCAAGAACGGCTTCTACGGCGTTTACCTCCGTAATTTCCTGGAAAAAGCGCAAAAGTATAACCAAAAGGTGGGTATTTTTTGCTGCCGTAAAATAAATTTAAAAGAAAAAAAGCGCATGGAGGAAATAACGAACCACGTCCCTTGCGTCTCTTGCTCGTTTGAGGACGCCTTCGATTTCTAGGGTTTTGCTGAGCTCATCGCCCCATTCGTCTTCTTCGTTAGATATTTCGGCCTCTTCCTCTTTAAGCTCGACTTCTGCCATGAGTTCGTTGACAGACTCCATGAGCTCAAGCATTGCTTTCTGAGACGCAACGTACGATGATTATAAGCGAACGAACACATGGGAATTATTACGACTAGTAGAAAATTATTGCATCAAAACCTTATCTTTCTCGGCATCGTCAATCAGCTTATCGACGACTGCAACGTTCCCAATAGACGAAACATTCACTTCTTTCGAGCCTACGACGAGGGAGGGGATAATTGGTGAGTCTAAAATTTAAAATAAAATTTCGAGCTTTCGATTTTTACGGTAAGAAAAAAAAAAAAAAAAAAGCGTCACCTTTCGAAGGCGAAAGGCCATAATTTGCGGTGAAGGTGGGGGGAGTATTTCCTCGACGATTTTATTGAAAGCACCATCGAAGTCGTAGCTGTGATTCTCGGCGATGGTTTTGATAAGCTCATTATCAATCTTGCATTCAAAAATTAAAAAACTATGTATGTTAGAGTCGGCGAATAGATATAAACTAACGACTGTCTTAAATATATATTAATCACCATTGGAAAGAAATTGAGCAGCGACTCGTACACGTCATGGAATCCCATGTCTTGAAGAATTTTACTCGACTTATCAATCTCTGCGAAAGGTTGTTTTTTTTTTTTTTCGTAAGATTTCATGCAAGCACAGCACATTCATATATATAGATGTATAGGAAGGAAACATGGTAATCACAAACCACGATTTAAATAAATCCTAAAAAAGGTGAGTGAGATCTAGCTATAAAAGGAAACATCAGCCAAAAGATACTATAAAGAAGTTTAATATACGAGTGATCTTTCTTCCCAAATTGTTCTGAGATAGTGAAGATTGCTAATGATGATGTGTGAGGGCGTTGGCAATCGATATTTATAATATCTACTGTTCCGATTATATAGATCATATATCTTATTTACGTTAGGTATGAATTTTAAAATCAAAACCTTAGCAATGAATATCGCGGTATTTGCAACAGATCTTTACTATATACGACTCGCCACGTATGATACTTGTCAGATCTATGATGATATATGCACTAATTATCCAAAATACTTATGACGGAAGTTACGAATTTGCGAATTATTAATCATAGCTGAACGGCGGATTATATGTTTTGATTAATTGTTATCAGTATATCTTTTTATGTTTACATTATTTTTAATATTTATTAATGCATTAAAAACTCGTGAATAAAAATAACATACAAACCTCTATAAACTAATATTCTATAAATTAAGAAATTCTCTAAAACAATAAAATCTTCTGTTCCCGACTTGGGCCTTTGTAAAAAATCGTCAAATTCGATAAGATATGAGATAATAATTTTTCGGAAAATCTCTTTATATATATTAGGTCCCAATTAAACTCTAAATTAATAATTTATAAAAATCACAATTATAAATTATGTTAATTGCTAAAATAAGAATCTATTTGTTACTAGATTTTCTGGATTTTATCCCTAACGTTTTAATTGCAGTCAATAATTTTCGATGTTGAGTTCTTGGTGCAACAAAAAATCATGAATGGTTGTTGTTGCCATTTTGTGTCGCTTAATATCCTCATCCTTCTGAAAGTTGGCTGAACGATACTCCGGTGATATCACGAGACTATTTGATACTGTACCTGGATTAATTTTCAACCGATATTTTTCATAATTCACACTTGTAAATTGTTTAACTACATCAATATAATTAATAAAACATATTTAAATTCATTTATCGCCAGTAACATTCCAAATTTGTTGAATTAAAAAATCTCTATTTTAATTAATAAAATATTAATTTATCGATATATTAATATCTCTCTAAATTAATAAAATTACGCGATGTCAGTCTTATAGAGGTTTTATCATATCATATTAGGAGAGGGGTAGTGTCGTCATTTCTCACTACCAAAACTCAAATTGATATCCGTACAGCTGAGCAGAGGTCAAGTAGCTGAAGCAAAGTCAAAATCGGCGCAAGAAGAACCGTAAGCCAAGAGCGAAGAGCTGAATCCCAATCTCCCTCGTTCGAGGTCGAATTGAAGGAAGTTATCTTGAAGCTGATGACCTCCGATCACTATCGGAACCCTAGGTTGAAGCCCACCGTCGACGAAACCCAAACACCACGCATCCACGCCGCCGCTCTGAACCCTAACCATGGAATTCGATCCGTGGATTATCCAAGACGCTTCCCCGTTCTGCAAAACGAGCTCGATGCTCGGAACGTCGGGGCCTAATTTCGTGCTCGCGACGCTCGCCGCCGCGAAGCAGGCGTTGAACGGCTGTATGGGCTCGATTACTTTAAGGTTTAACGCGGCGGCGGATTCCTCGACGAACGCGTCCACCAAAGCCCTGAGAATCGTACTCTGAAGCGTAGCGTACGGAACGGAGCTGCTGATTTTCGTGCCGCCTCTCCCGGCGTCGTTGATTTCCAAAAAGGTTTTGTTGAAAGCCACGTCTCTGCCGTCGATTTTGACGGAAGTCAGCGGAAGTATGTAGTCCGGCGACTTTTGCCAGTAGAAGATCTGCGTATCGGCTCCGACGGGGCCCAAAATCAACGGCGTGTAACTCAGCAGCTTAGAGACATCTTTAATCGGAGGAAAACTGTACGGCCCTTGAGAGTTGAACAGAGCCACGCCGGCGCTCTTGGCCGAGCTGGGCAAACAGATCGAGAAAATCAACGGCGATTTGAAGGCTCGGCTCACTTGGGCTGGAAAAGAGTAGCTGAATCTGCCCATAGCAGCCACGCCGACCGACCCTTGCGCCAAACCCCTATAAATGCTCGAATATTTGTTGGGCTCCGTGCAAGAAAACACGCCGTCGAAAGCGGGCCCCAGCGAGCCTGGCTTCTTCACGGCGGGCAGGCTGAACTTGTCCATGAGAAGCTCGCCGACTGCAATTTTGCGGGTCGCTGGATTTTCAGGGAAGAACCCGCAAGAGTTGTTGAAACAGCCTGGGCCTTGCTGTCTGAAGCAGTTCATGAAGATCTTTGGGTCAAAAATCCGTGCATATGGAAGAGTCGTTGTGTATGGGCTGGTAAGAAGAGGACTTGTAATGGCGGGCGCAGTCGTAGAAGGGTATGTATGAGCCGAGGTCTAGGTGGAACTTCGAGGGCTGTAGAGGTGTTTTGAGGTAAATTAACATTGAGTAGAGATTTGTGGAGTCATCTTTTGCGATGGGACTGTAGAGGGTTTGCTGGGAAGAGTGAGGGACGAAGATGGAAAGGAGAAAGGCACTGAAGAAGAGGAAGACGAAGTGTAGGCGTTTGCTGAGAGGAGACATTGCTTTTGTGTGCTGTTGTAATGGAGTTGAAAGCTATCATTCATGGCGTATTATGTAAGAAAGAATGTGGTTAGTGAGTGATGAACTTGGGGTTGATTCATCTGAGGATAGTTTATCATATCACATGTTATTTGGATTTTCTGATGAGAAAAGGTTTAAATAATTGGTCAACGGTTAAAGTTAGAAGTGGGGGATTTATACGCGTCCTCGTGTAGATGTGCTTGACTTTTGAGCTCAAACTGGGCTTGATTAGCTGGAGCTGAGTTGGAAATGTGACATATTAGACAAAAAAGTTTTGATGTAAAATGAAGACATGGTTTAATTAAATGTAATGGTAAGAACAGATTTATGGGCTAAACTTTTAACTAAAAACTAATGGCCTGGGCCTAATTTCCCGGATATCAATTGCAGTAAATTTAATGGGCCTTGTTCATCTTTGATCAATAGGATTCGTTAGTTGTATGTAACGGTCCAATAACGACATGGCGGAAAAAATAAAATAATAAAAAAAAACTTTGAATGGGTGGGTGCCGGGTGATTAAACCACTGGTATTTTATATTTATTTAAAATTGACTAAAATATGAAGAAATATAATATTTTAACATGCTTGGTTGACAAGGAAATGGGAGAGCCCTACCCTAGTCATACACGGGATATTGCACTGGCAAAAAGAAACAAAAATAATTGAGGAGATTAAAGGTGAACTAATAATAGGGTAATTTACAAATAAATATCTACTTGAATAAGAACTTACAAATCAGTAACTATGTCATAAGTTTTTTACAAACCCGATTTACTGTTTGTAACAGTTTATGTATAAAGGTGTACTTTGCTATGTGTGCATAGCGTACCATGTCACGCCTTTATAGTACGGTACCTTATACGGTTTATATGTGGTACCGAAATTTGCTAATATGGCATACCATTTTCTAAACGTATTACGTACCACAATACGTTCTTATAGAGTACCTAAATGTGCTAATACGGCGTACCTACGAACTGCGATGGGATCGGGTACCATCCAAAATTTCTTGCACAGCCGTGTTTACGCAAAACGCTGACAGGAATGGTTACGCAAATAAAATAAAAGTAAAATAAAGGATTTATCTTTCTCGGCCACTTATAAAATAACCAACTTTGAGAAGAAAAGTCAGTCAGCTCAACTACTATCGAATTGGCTACCATGGCGATGGTTCAGAAGAAGCCTGTGCGATATTGGGTGGTACTGTGAAACTGTTCTAATTAGCAACTACGTCGATTAATTTAGGATGTTGATGGTTGGATTAGTTTAACCTGTATTTGGATCGCTCGCAGATTGATGCATTCAGTGATACGGCATTCAAGGGGAATCCAGCCGCCGTTTGTTTGCTAGAGGAGGAGAAAGACGACGAATGGCTTCAAGCTGTGGCGACTGAGTTCAACCTATCGGAGACTTGCTACTTGACTCGCCTTCAAGGCTCCGTTCCCAGGTTTCGTCTCCGCTGGTTCACGCCTGTCGATGAGGTCTGTCTGTCTGAAAAATTTTCCCCAATTTCTGTTAGCTGTGCCTTCGTTGAAATGGGTAATAGCGTTGTATGCTGATCGGAGCTCCTATTTTATGTGGATAAGTTTTCGACAATGCATTTCATTAATTTGTTTAACTTCTACCCCACTCTCTTCGTTCCTTTCCTACTTCTGTTATCCGAACTTGTGCTTCAATGTTCAGCTGATGCCTTTTTAGTCGATGTGACCAAAGAAATATCACTGGATTTCGGTTGTCTTATGATGTGAGATTTGTGTTTACTTGATGAATCTGAGGCTGTAACGTAAGGAAGGATATGAGTCGACGTCGACGCTGTTGCCTGTGAATTCGATCGACTGGTTTATCTGATGCAGATTAGAACGCAGATGCTTTGTTTTGATTCTTGTTCTTACTTTGTAGGTAAAACTTTGTGGCCACGCAACTTTAGCTGCAT
Source organism: Craterostigma plantagineum (assembly GCA_027422505.1). Lineage (NCBI taxonomy): Eukaryota > Viridiplantae > Streptophyta > Magnoliopsida > Lamiales > Linderniaceae > Craterostigma > Craterostigma plantagineum. The sequence goes on along the minus strand of JAPQWV010000126.1, from coordinate 641,072 downwards.
CCCACTTTCTCTTTTCGTATGGCCACGTGGAATCGGACAAGATTGAGTTCTCGACACTCTCGGGGATCTTGGCCGCCAAGAAAGTGCCAGAGAAGAAAATTGTGTCGAACTCATCAGACTATCAACAAAATGGTAGTGGTAAAGTGCCAGAGGCCAGCTTCCTCATCGAACTTGATTTTCCAGTCGTCCCAATACAGCTGGAATTCGACGACAAAGTTACTGAGATTCCCGCCATTTCCAAAAGCTTGAATGGTGCTTCCATCTCAGAGATCTACAAAACAACTACAGCAGAGGACCGCCTGGTGCGTATCCATCCTTTAAGTCTCTCATTGGCACGCCCTCGGAACTTGGAAATTGACATTTGTTTCCTATTTTCTTTCTCTTTTGCAGGTTGTGCTACCATCTGGAGTGGCAGTTGCAGAATTCGAACCCCAATTCGACGAGATTGAAAAATGTCCAGGCAGAGGACTAATTATTACTGGACCTGGTCCGAAAGATTCAGGATTTGATTTCTACAGCCGCTTTTTCTGTCCAAAGCTTGGCATAAACGAGGTATTCAGCTACAAATTTCACTAGAACATGATACCCGAGTGGTGCCAACAAGCTACTTAACCATGCTGATTTCCGATCTTTTTCTCATATTGGCTGGCCTTGTTCGATTAGGATCCCGTGTGTGGGAGTGCACACTGCGCTTTGGCACCATATTGGAGCAAAAGGCTTGGAAAATCTGACCTTGTTGCTTACCAGGTAAATAAATACTCTTGCTCTTTGCTTCACATTTACAGAGATGCACGTAAAACCCCTAGATATCAATCCTTTTCAAGCTAGTATAATCCTAGATATTTCCATGGTGGTTGTATTAGGCTTCTCCTAGAAGTGGTGTGATTCATCTACATATCGATGATTATAATCGGAGAGTTCTTCTTCGAGGGAAAGCTGTCACGGTGATGGAAGGTTCGGTTTTGGTGTAAAACCAAAGTGGTGAAAAACTGTGTCTTGATCATAACATCATTCTGTATCTTCCAATGTATTATTGCGCATGGATTGTACGAACTTAAAGCTTTGATTTATCTACTAATGAGCTGAGATACATTTTCCATGAATCTTTATCTATTATCAAGAACTAACATCGGTGGTAAAATTGAAATTAGCACACATAGTCCCATGGGCCCGAACAGAGGAGCTAAACCCCAACCTCTCCCTCTCCACGTCGAACAGCAGCAAGTTATCTTCCATCTGATACCCTCCGATCACAACCGCCGACCTCGGCCTATCTCCGCCGTTCAGAAAACCCAAGCACCAAACGTCCACGTCATCACGAAATATCCTGACCATAGAGTTCGCCCCAAAGATCCTCCACGTGGTCCGATCGTCGGAAGCGCCGCCGACAAGCACAAAATCGATGGTCGGAACGGCGGGCCCCACCTGGGTCTCCATCACGTCGTCGGCGTCGTAGCATACCTTGAAGGGCCTCACTGGGTCCGTCGCCGTGAGGTTGAGCGCCGCCGATTCCTCCACGAACGCCGTCGTCAGCGCTCTGTAGATCTCCGACTGCAACGTCGTGTACGGAGCTACGGTGCTCAGCCTCGTCCCGCCCCTTCCTTTCTTGTCGGCTTCTAAAACCACGGCGCGGCGGTCAAAGTCGACGTCTTTGCCGTTGACTCTTATCGAGGTTAGGTTGATGTAGTACTCGTTGCAGGGATTCGTGAAACCCACCTTCTTCCCCGCGTCGGAAAATCGATTCCTTACTAGCGGCGTGTAATTAAGGTGCTGCGAAAGGTCAATTTGGGGATAGAAATAAAACGGCCCGCTCGAGCCGAAGAACCCAACCCCAGGCGCCGACGGCGAACCGGACAGACACAGAGCGAAAACCCGGTTCGTATAGTTCAAGGAGTTGCTGACCTGGGCGGGGATGGACAGCTCGGACCGGCCAAGACCGGCCAAACCAGCGGCGCCCTTAACCTTCACGAGGCTCTTGAGCAGATACCTCTCGCCGCAGGAGAAAACAAACCGAGGGATTGATCCGAGTCGACCCGGTTTTCGACCGTTGGTCGTGGGCAGGTAGAGCGGGCCGACGGCGGGTCGACCCGTCGGGAACGTGTTGGTCGCGGAAGAAACATCGGCGGCGGTGTAGTTGGTGCAATCGAGGAAGGTAAAGGAAGCGCCGAGGTCGAGGAGGAGGTTCGCCGGCTGAGGAGGGGTACTTAGGTAAACTGTGATGGTGTACCTCTTGGTGGCGTAGTCCTTTGTGAGCGGCGCTAGGAAAGCTGCGAAGACGATGGCATTAATGGTGGTGCTGAAAAGGAAGAGAACGAAGGAGAAGAAGGAGAAAGAAGGTAATCTGATCAATAGCGACATTTTTCCTTAAAGAAGAAGATACGAAGTAGTGAATGAATTCTTGAGACTAACTGATGGCTGGTTCTTGGCATTGGCGATGGGCGAGTACGTATACTTATTGGCAACCATCGAAGGCTCTACCTACGAATGGTGGTTCGAAGAAAGAAAGCAAAAGAGTGGCTTTTGAAGACACGTGGCTGCCATGCAAGAATGAAGCCATGCTATTTTTTCCTTTAAGGAAAAATAACAATTGCATAAATCGCTTTTATGGGGCAGATGGGGAGAAGGGATGGAGATAGATTACCATGGAATGCGAATGACATAAGTTCGGTTGATTAGAGGACGAAGTCTCGAGTTTGTGCAGTCTAATAAGGGCAGTCGAAGATGATGATGATCTTTTGCCCTTATATTAAGCAGGCAAGTGGCGTCATCAGTTTTGGGCATTGATTAGTTCGGACATATATCCTTTTGGCGGGAATCAATGCATTTCTATCTCTTCCATCACTTTCATTTCACTTTCTTTGTATAGAAACGATGAAAGATATAAATGGAAGAGGAGAGATGATAGCCATAGAGATTGAAAGAAATGTTGGAGCAAATCTTGAAATTGAAGGGAGATGTATAAAAGAGAGACTTCTACAAGTAAAAGTTTCAAGATAAGTAGTTATTTAACCTATTAAATTCGTGAGATGTTGAAAATGGGCCTTTAAATTTGATTAAAAGGCTTTACGGAACGGCCCATTTATCTATTCGATATGTAGGCCCAAATGATTTCGTACGATTGAAATGTTTAAACCCTTTTCTCCTAGTGTGCTCGGAGCTAGAGGTTAACTAGCTTGCATTTTTGTTGCGTTGCTCGAATAGCTAGGATTGTATCGGCACGATGAAGCTCGTCAGGTTTATGTGAATTTTTTACGTGTGGTGTTGAGTTCTTTTAGGATTTTGAGTTGTGTGTTGTTTTAACCTCGTGCTTTTCTATGTTTTCGGTTTTCCGATTTGAGCAGGTTTTTGATGAAATTGACCAACGAGACCGTGTCGATTGAGCTTAAAAATGGAACAGTTGTCCACGGAACCATTACAGGTTAGTGCTTATGATCTAAATTTGGTGGTCTGACTTCAGTTAGTTTTTACTCTTTCTGATGTTTGGATTCTGAAATGGGGTTTTGGGATTAGTAGAAGTTAGTTGGAAAGGTGCAGTTGTTCCCCTGGAAAGGCAGTATCCTGTGCATATCAATGATTATTTCGCGTAATCATTAGAATGAAATTTTCAAAGTCTCATCCCTCAAATCTCTAGAGTAGTATGTCAATGAAAATGCGAAATCATTGGATTGTACTTGAGAACAATCCCCACTTCTTCAAGTAATGCGTTTGTCGTCTTATCATTCTTGGTTGCAGTTCGAGTCTTGTTTGTTTAAGTATGTCTCTCTGGCCCCTTACTTTGGTTTACTACCTCAGTACGACCATTTGAATCGTCTTACAGTGCATTTGGGACATTCTCTTCCATTTCTCCTGACAGTTTCTTCCCATTGGTTTTTATAGGCGTTGATGTAAGCATGAACACGCATCTGAAGACTGTTAAGCTTACGCTGAAGGGAAAGAATCCCGTGACCATGGATCATCTAAGTGTAAGGGGTAACACTATCCGTTATTACATCCTTCCTGACAGCTTAAATCTCGAGACTCTCCTCGTGGAAGAGACGCCTAAAATCAAACCCAAGAAGCCAACCGCAGGCACGACGTCAATTTTCTTCTTCTTCCATTTGTTGCAACTCTAACATTATGCTTAGCTTACTGTCTTCAGTTTTGAAAAAGAATAAACGATCACATAAACAACAATCAAAACATTATGTACTGTTAATCAATGCATCGGAAACTCATTTTTGTCTTCGTATTATACAGGGAAACCGTTGGGCCGTGGAAGAGGCCGTGGCCGCGGAAGGGGGCGTGGGCGTGGACGCTAATGCTAATTGCCTTCGATCATTTTTTTTCTATGTAAGAGGAAATATTGACGCTATTTCTAGAATATATATGTAGTTTAGTGATGTTACTGAACTAATGTTTCTTGACATGTTACTACTAATGTTGTCGGCATGGATTCGAATTCTTTGCCTTTCTTGGTATTTTGCTTATGCTGTTAATTGTGGTTATTCGTTATGAATCTCCATCGTTGAAATGCTAATGGGATCTTCAAGATATTTATGAAGGGGCCCACAGTGCGGTTGGGTAGTCCCTCGTTGATAATAACATAACCTTTTCAAAATATCTATGATGGATGAATTTCAACCAAATCGAAAAAAATTCAAATCCAAGCCCACACGAGACAGCTATATTTTAGATTTTTTTTTTTCAATAATTGTAGCAACGAGCTAAAAAGGAAAATCTCTACACATAAAACAGTATATATTTTTTTTGGCTAATAGCTTTACAATAGATTACTACGTTGACAAGATACGACACTTCGCCACTTGTAAACTCAGAAATATCAATACTTTAGCTGCTTCTCTCCCATTAATTACCCATCCATAGATTACTTCTTCAGCCATTGATTTCGCAACCCGACAAAGCTACAGATCTTTCGTAACAGTCATAGAAAGTGACATACTTTCATGATTTCATCAGATACATCCACTTTCTTCAATTCTGTACTAAAATATACTTTTATCGATACCACCAATGCAGCGAAACCAGTTTTATATTGAGGAAGATAAGGGGGTCGAATCTGCTTCTAGAACACTCCGAGGTTTGTTTTCGATATAAAAAAGTTACTGGGTTCCTCTAGCTTCTCTCGATTTTTATTGTACTTCACTTTATTGCAGCATCGCTTATAAGAGAGTTTGGTAAAGTCTGCTTAATTTTCACCAAGGAAAGAAGCCGTTTTTTTGCCGTCCCTTCAGAGGTGGGCCTGAAAATGATTAAATTGATACGTATAATCCTTGTAATTACTCAAATTGGTCTGCTAATTCTTGAATCTGGTATTCTCGAAACTGATGTATACATTTTATAAATCTCTTACAGTTTGTCTGATGCTGATCCTACGCCGTTAGAGTGATCTATGTTCAGAATTTATGGTAGCAGAAGCAGAATCATAAAACAATTATGTCGATTTTGCCAGTTGCAACGTTGGCATCCTTGAGCAGTGATCTCTTCTACGACATACTCAGGCGCCTCGACGGCGCTACCTTGGCCAGCGCAGCTTGCGCTTGCGAGGCTTTCTGCTCGATTTCCAAGGAAGAAAGGCTGTGGGAAAACGTATGCTCTTCAGTGTGGCCTTCGACGGACAGGGACGACGTGAAACACTTGATTTCCTCGCTGGGAGGATTCAAGAAATTCTTCGCAGACTGTTTCCCCCTCATAGTGAACAAAGAGTCCCAGAGTTTCGCTGGAACGATTATCAAGATTACCCTCAAGATTGGATCGAAGCTGAGTACTACGGAGATGATTATGACGAAATGGACGATATCTCACCGTTGGATTTCGTTTCCATAGTCGACATCAGATATAAAGAACGCACAATCTGCTCTAAAGTTATCTGGGGCATACCAAATGCGAGGGGGTTGTTCGATGGCTGGTTTCACAACTGCCCCTTTCGAATCGATCTTCTAACATATCCCAGCACTGATGAAGATCATGAACAGACAGATGAAGTCGCCCTCTTACCATCTCATGGCTTGCCTCAGATTCACTCCATGGAAAGAGAAAGGAAAGACGGCAAACTATGGCAGGATTTGCGCGACAACATGAGGCTAAGTTGGATTCTTGTCAACAAGAAAACGAAGAAAGCTGCTAACCTTTCTAGCTGGAGCCCTATTGGTGGGCACAGACATTGGCCCACTGACGACGATTTCTTGATTCGTTTTGGCTCGATCTTGCCCGCGAGAGATATTGTCCCTTGTCAGGTCGTCCAATGCATACTTACCATGAAGTTGAAACTGACGAACATGGGCGTAGAAGAAGAAGAAGGCTCGAGCCTTAAGCTGACAGAGCTAAGCATGCAATTAGGAGACATGGAAGGTTCTCACGTCAATGGAAGGATAAGTCTGTTAGTTCTCAGAGAATCGCTTGGCTGTCCTAAAAGCAAGAATTACAGCGAAGCCCTCGAGTCTTGTCGCCTGTACTCTGAAGCGATGAGCGAGCTTAAGGAGGAGAAGATGAGATACGAAAACAGGTTAGACACTTTCTGGATCTTGGGAAGTATAGCTGCCTGCATCACTTTTTGTTTCTACTGCTTGTGAAAGAATCTTACGCTTGCCCGCCCTCTCTATATCGTCGTTGTGATAACCAAGTTTTGTCTGAAAACGCTGTAGCTCTGATATACATGTGCAAATATATGTTGGCCCGACTATGATCTTTATGATGTTAGAACTATGTGTTTTGCCTATGTATATTAAGCTTCTGGTACATTAACCTACAAAACTGAGGAAAACATGAATATCATTTATGACATGATACATCACATTTGATTCTGACGTTACAAATGATACATCACATTATTCCTAATCGTCTAGAGCAGAATATCATATCATTTCAATTTTATTTCTCTAACATGCGCCTCAGGCGGAAATTGAAGTGTAAGTAAAACCCTAATAAGTCCACTCTTCGGGGAGACCAAGCTCGCGCCACAGCTCATCGTTGTCTTCCCCCTTCTTCTTCGCCTCTCCGTCGACTTGGCTTATAGGCTTTGTATGCGCATCTGCGCAATTAAATATAATATACTAATGTGAGAATTTGACGGCGCCAATTATTATTACAATATACGCGTATATATCTAACAACCTGGCCCGTCTTGGGCGTTTCGCCTTTCTTGATCGACGTTCGTATCGAGGGCCTGCACCACCGCTCGAGCGGGCAATCTCGACGGACCATTATAAGCTGAGGCAAACAGAAACAACCGAGAAAAAAATGTAATAAAGTTTTATGCTCGTGATTTGCGCAAAGTGGCTTTATTTTTTCATTTGCTTGACGCTTTGTGCCGCTTTTAATAAGTTAATAACGCAAACCTGGCGTTCGGTTGAGTTGACTCGTGATAGCGCTTCTAGGAATAAAAACGCCCGTGCCGCTCGGCCTAGGGCCCGCGTTATTTGCGCCCCTCGGCGTGAACGTCGGTCTGGTCCAAGCGGGCCCACCTACTGCGTAATTCCTCGCCCTAGGACGAGGGTTTTGCCTGTTGCGGTATCTTTGCGAGCGAGGCTGCGTTTTTTTTCATAAGTCGATGAATTAGTAAGCGCAATCGAGGGAATAAAACGATACGTGCGTAACGCGCAATCGTTTCTGCGGGGAAAATTATCAGAAACGTTATTATGTAGACCGACGCAAATATGCTACCGTTGATCGCGGGTGGGATTCCTCTGCGTTGTTGTTTTCAGTCCCTTGTCGTCGTTGAGGGGGCTGCTGCAAATGCGTAAAGTTTGCTCACAAAAGAAATCTGATGAAGCTAAAAACACGATATATAAAAGAAAATAATGATAATAAACCTTATTAGGGACATGATCCTCCTCGTCGGGCTTTTCTACATGCCACCATTGTTTGTTGTTGTAATGATTGTGAGCCATTTATATATAACACACTTCACAAAACCAGTTCTACTACAGATAAATAACGCTTTGTGACTTTCTTACACTCCAAAAACTGCGGCGTAGCTAGTTTATATACTACGCAGAACCAAGCCATTTAATTTTGCAATATTGACCTTGATGTAATAACGCGTGAATTTATTTTTTTATTTTTCAAATTGGAGGTGACGAATTTAGTAATTCCATAATTTTTTTTAAAGAAAATAGAATCTGTCTTTCTTGATAACGGAGAATGACAGTGTATTCATTGCTGTTTTTTGTTCATAGGTTTTGTTTGACTACAATGAGAGATTCTGTACCATGATTTCTTTTGTGTGCATGGATTCTATGTGGTCATGGGTTATCTAATAATTTGAGTTAATCATCATAATTGCCCGTTTTTACATATGGCATGCCATGACCCCTCAGTGATTTAACTAATATCTATATTAGGGTTTCTGTTCTGTTGGTCAAGTCAATCAGACTAATTAATTATCGTCCCGTTGGTATTTATAAATAAGTAATGATAATAACTGATAATTAGATAACAAATTAGATGTGGTGATTTAACAATGCTTGATCGAAGCATGTTTATTACATTTTTCTTATAGTACTTCTTAGCGGCCACTTATGTAATAATGTTTATGGAAGATTGATAAATTATAACAATATTTCAAATTATAGGACGCGAAAAGGATAGTTGAAGCCCTTAAAGGACAATATATATTGAATCAGAACTCATATACGATCGAAATAACATGTAATAAATAGGCAATAGGCATTTATCTCCAAAAACAAAATTCAACAAATTGATGAGAAATGGGATCTTTTATTTATATAAAGTACAAGGCAAATCTGATGCTTAAACTATACCGGTGTCTCACTGTTGGTGCTCAAATTTTAAAATGTGCTGTTTTGGTTGTTAAAGTATGCAAAACCTTTCATTTGCGGTTCTTTTCACCTATTAGACCATATTTTAACCGATTTATAGAACTTATTAAAGGGTATTTTCGTCTTTTAAGGATTTTGTAGTTAGAAATAATAAAAAGAAAATAAAGCGTGGCTTGAAACAAAACTCATTAAGAGAAAGCAACTTGTTCGCAATCTCAACATCACCATTGAAATCGAAGGATCTTCGATCGTTCAAGTTTCACGACATAAACCCAAACCCTAAATCACTGCAGAGACTTGAATTCCTATATTGACAAACTAACCCAAACCCTAAATCACTGTAAAGAGGTATGGTTGCTCACCCTAAATCGCAGGCATCTTCCTTAGTGCAAAGAATTCCTCTTATCCTAATTGGAGCTCGTCAGTGCCCGAGCAGAGCTATGTGTCCCAGTTACAAGAAACGTTTCGAGGAGCATTTCAGACAACCATGTTACTTCCCCGATCCCTAATTTGAATCAGAATCCCACAAATACGAACTGGGCAGGTGGAAATCTTGTAGCAAATTCTTCTACGTCTTCTCAAGCAGGCCAAGTAAAGGCTTGAATTCGTCTGAAACTTGCTCACACCAACGGTGAGACAAAGTACAGTTTAAGCTCCAAATTTGTCTTTTACTCATTTATCTATTTTGTCATTATTATCGACTCAATTATGTAAAACAACCCCAAAGCAAATGTATGAAACTGAAAATGAAAAAGATATATTGAAAGAAAAGGTTAAAAATTCCTATTTTTCCACTTCAACGCACAAGAAGCAGCCTCTGTCCAACCCCGCCGGCGACGCCGCCCTCGTCCGCCATCTTAGGTACCACCACCACCAGATCTCCGTCGACGTTAGCCACCGTGGCCATCTCCGGCCGAGTGGAATCAGGCAAGCGAAACCTCCAAGCGCAGATATCCAACCCATCTTCACCCTCCCAAACGACGCCGTCTTGGGCTCTCGTCAAGACTAATTTCACAACCCCAGGACAGATCTCGCTGGTCTCCGCCATGTATTCTCCGGCGACGTCGCCCGCGGCGACGGAGAATCTCAGAGAGCGCTGCGTCTCAGAGACAGTCACGGCCGTGTCGCGATGGAAAGGGAGCGCCAGAACCTTCGAGAACATGTGCGGAAGTCGAAGGAGCTTCTTCGTCGGCTCCCATTCGGCGGAGACGGCGCCGCCGCCGCCTGCCGTCGCTGCTTGGACGGGGTGGATCTTTCTGGTCTTGCTCATTTCGAAGAAGGAAATAATAAAGTAACAAAAGAAAGCGATCTTTGAGGGTTCTAAGTGACGAATGACTGATGAATTGAATTGAGTGGTGATCTGAGATTGGTTATGAGACTTGGTAAGCAAATTGAACCGCTTTCGTTAGTGTTGTGTGTGTGTGTTTTTTCTACTCTTTATATATGTTGATAAAATGTATGAGAGAGAGAGAGTAATCTACAAAGTGTGATATTATGATATAAGAAAAACAAATTATGGTGATTTGGGAACAAAGTAATTTTCATAGTGTTGCAATATGGATAAGGATGTATATGACTCTTATTCTGATCACTTGTATTATATGTACTTTTATTGGGTAGCCTATTCGCTTTGAGACGTCGTAACATACATGAAAAACAAAAAAATTGTTGCGTATGTTATTTCCATCTCATGTCGATCACACGTGTAAAGGATATTAACTTTATGCACGCATCTATATTATATTTACTTTGTTGTCATATGATCATTTATATGTATATAAATAATCGCGTCCTGACATCTATATTCGTACATTTGGGCTTTCATTTCAATAACTCAAGCAAGCCCATAACTGCTTATTGCATCACCACCAATCGTAAGTTCGTCCTTTTTCTCTTTTACTATTTTATAACCATTTGTTCACTTTCTTTCCGTATGGATATTATGTAACTATTAAATCACTATGTGATGAATAATTGGGTGAGCAACCTTGATTCATCGTACAAGTGAGACACTGGCAAAAAAATTAGAAAAATGACACATTGGTGTAACTAAGTAAACCAAACCAAATGGTCTCTGAATTTGTCGTTTATTCAGCAATATTTCCTCGGCAGCGACATTCTTGGCTACGAAAATCTCTCTCACCATCCCTGATATAAATTAAGCAAAAATAAATATTTTTTTTTATTTTCATGTTTATTAGATGGAAAATTGCCTGGAAATTTAATTTCCTTAAAATGGTCATACAGATAATTCAATATGGGAAATTGCTATACTCGACCAGTCGTAACTCCTAATATAATCTAAAGATTACATACTTCAATTATTGCAGCACCAACGTACAGAACCTTAAATTATAACTAAACAATATCATGTGGCACCAAAGAATCATTGCTTTCGACTCTAATAATACACTAAAAAATATTAAAAAAAAAAAAAAACATGCATCGACCACTCAAAGTCAAACTCATCAAGGTTCATTTTCTGGGCTTTCATAAATCAAACAAAGAACAATATTGTGGCTAACCTGTAACCGTTGATTTCATCGTCATCGTACTGTCCAAGAACCTTCTTATTACAAGTGTTAAAGATTTGGCCACCACAAGATTCAATTGTGGTGATTCCCAGAACGAAAGAATGGATCTTGAACGAAATCGGATCGAAAAACAGCAACGAAAATGAAAACAGAGAACACTGAGTTTAGGTGGTTCGACTCACGTTTGAGTCTATGTCCACGGCCAATAGAAACCCTTTTATTGATAAACGCTCAAAGAGATTACAAGTTCTCAACTTCCTCTCTCAATCTATGTTTACAACTTAACCTAATTCTCACTTATATAGAAGTTACAGACGCTCAAACACAGCTACTTGGTCACTGGTAAAATAGGAATTCTGTTCAGGTTTTTCAACTGAAAAACAGCGTGCTTCAACGAGCTTGTACGCACAGCTTCAAATGGTGTACAGCGAGCTCCTCCCCGTCGCAAAAGTGTTTAACACCTTTATAAGTGAAAGAGCAACTTTCAACTTAGGCCTTTGATCTTAATCCTATTTTCATCCGACGGTTCAGAACAAATCAACCAACATCTCATATCGGTAGTTATTACAACAGCTATTTTCGATTATTGCTGGTGTTCATAAGATCAGCTCTTGAAAGTGTTTGTTAGAAGGAAGCTGCATATATTAATTTCTTTTTCAAGGTTAAAAAACGTTGATTTGTATGAGGATAAACGGTGTAGTCTTATCTTATGTAGTCTTATGTATATATTAAGGTAAACCATGTAGCTGTTTTTTTTTGGGAAATTTCACTAAACAAAAAAAAAGGAGGTACAGAAAACGTTCATGATGTTGCACAAGACGCAAAACAAGCGGTAACATTCTACCGGCCAGCCAGCACAACAAACCAAGCAACCCTGTAGCTGGTTTTGAAGGCTTTTTCATGAAAAGAATAGGAAGAATAAATAAATAATAAATGAATGCAAACGAAGAAAGCAAACGACAACAAGGTGTAATAGAATAGGCCCCGCCCGCTCTTCATTTTCTTGTAGGCCAAATTATTATTTTAGGTCACTAAGTATACATGTTTTTGTTTTTGGGTCACTATGTTGATAATTGCAAAAGTAGTCACTAACTATATATGTCAAAACAAATTTGGATCACCCTCTCATTTTGGTCACTAAGTATACAAATTTTCGATTTTGGGTCCCTATATATTTATGAATGCGAAAATGAATTTAATATAGTGACTGAAAAACTTAAAAACGTATACTTAGTGACCTAAGATTGAAAACCGTATACTTAGTGACCCAAAAATGAAAGGGTGACCCGAATTTGTTTTAATATACATAGTTAGTGACCTGTTTTTGCATTTATCAAACATAATGACCCAAAAAAGAAAACATGTGAACTTGACCAAATATTATATTTTGGCCTTTTCTTGTATTCATAATGATTTTTCATTGTTTTCTTTTTTATTATTACGTTCATTATTATCTTTCTTTTCTAACTTCAAGTTTTCATCTTCTCTTGGACAACGATTTATAAGAATTCAATAATACGAAGGATTGCAAGTCTTTTTCATATGCCATCAACATCATGATGTATCTCTATTTCTAACTAAGATTCTTGTTTATAAATAATATCTGGGTAATATAAAATATTCTACACAACATAGTTTTCAAAGTAACCTGTTAGGAATATTTTATTGTGTTCAATTAAATCAGGTTATCTTAATCTTGTAGTTTTATTCTGCCCTAGGACTCAATTGTAAATATACCTAACTTGTGGGTATATTAGTTAACTTGGGCCCATTAGCCCATTAGGACTTATGTATAAATACCCTAAACACATTAGTGTTTAGGGTTGCTGAATCATAATTGAGTTGACGACTTTTCTGAAGAACTCGCGCGCTCTCGTTCCAACTCTACAATTCGTCTATCGGTATTACTTTGTTTATTGCTTCCGTAATTCATCGTACATGTAATACTAATCCATTGATTCAGTACAAGGTTGGATAAAATCGGCCTAACAAGTGGTATCAGAGCCGAAATCGTGGATCAAATTCATCAGTTTTCTTCTCGGTTCTGATTTTTTAAAATCGTCAGATTCTTCTCGTAGAAATTCCAAATTCTGCTCGGTTTCTGAAGTAACACACATCTGCTTTATCTGCTCTCAAAAGTTTTTCTCTTCAAAATTATCAGTTCAATTTTCCAGTGAATGCAGACGACGATCCCCAATTGACGACGAACATGATTTTTTTTTTTGCGTAGAGGAGATAATTCTAGAGATCTTTATCAAAATCTGCGGCAAATTTTAAGACTCTCGAAATATTGGTCGAAATCTTGTTCGACACTGATCTCGACATTTCCCTCGACAAAGTTCTAAGAGTCTCGATTTTTTTGACTACTCGACATTTGGAAATAACCATCTCGACATTTCATTCGATATCCTATCTCGACATCTACAAATTGTCGACATTTCATTCGATATTTCTCTTAGGAATTTCCCATCTCGACATTTCAGCATCTCAGCATTCTCGACATTTCATTTTCTCTTAGGAATTTCCCATCTCGACATCTACTAATTGTCCCATCTCAAAATTCGATACCCTATTCGATATCCCATCTCGAAATCAATTTCTCAATTACTCGAAATCTTAAGTTCTCAATTTGCTTTCAATCAATCTCAAGGTTCTCGAGATCCTTCGTTATCGACATTTTTTCACAAAACTCGACATTTTCTATTGGAGCTCTCGACATCTTCTATAGATATTACACGATCTCGATATCATTGATTTAAACTATTTAAATCAGAAGTTCTCGACATCTTCAACTTCTCGACATCTTGCTCAGAATCTGTTTTCTTTAATTTCACTTTGTGTGGTTCTCGACATCTCTCACGAAAACCAACTCTCAATTTTAATTATTCTGCACAGTTCTCGAGGCCTCTCAGAAAAAAAAAAAAAACTCTTATCTTTCTCACGGAGCAAACGATTCGCCACCTGCAATCCACTCTCTAGCTCGAAGATTTGATTTTCCTGCCTTTCGATGAGCAAAGTCGACAGCTTTTGATTTAGTTCGAAAGGCGATACTCCATTCATTGTATGGTAAGATTTCTCAGAGCATCCATGAAGATGATCATTTCTTCCTTCAGAACCTGAACTTTCTTCAGTTGCAATCCATGGAAGCTTCTGAAGCTCGAATTCAAGCTCGGAAATTCTACGATCTTGCTTGGAAATTAATTCTCAATCTCACCTAAGTCTCTCGAGAAACTACACTTCGAAGAATAAGAAATCAATTCTACACTTAAAAATCTCGATATCCCTTCTCTTCCTTCTCTTGACCATCTGAATGTATCAATCGCTGACTGGGTAGTCTCCTGCGTGAGAAATTAGGGCTTTTCTTCTCTTCAAGTCTTCAGTTGACGGTCAGCAACGACATTCAAACCTAAATCGATTCTACACTTAAAAATCTCGATATCCCTTCTCTTCCTAATCCTTAAATCACTATGCTCTTCGAAATCACGACTTTTAATTAAACATCTCGAAATTCCATATCTATAATAACCTTTATTGCATTTTATTAGTATTTCCCTATCTATTAACATAAAGTTTAATTAAATAATCCTAATCACATATTGTGCTTATCTTACTTCCTATATTTTCTCTAACCTTATTTACATTCTTTGAGTCTAAAATTTAGGTGATCAACACGATTAAGATCCATATCCAACCAAAATAATTCTAGAACTGAACTTTCAATAGCCACTTTCAATATGTCGTATCATTGGGAACAGAAAGCGAATGAACAAGCTAAAGAAATTAAGGAATTAAAGCATGAATTACTTGAGCTAAATCGTCTAGAACTCATAGCAACTGAGTGGAATGTAGCCGCTCAACAATATGAGATTATTTTTAAATACCTCAATAAATGGTATACTAGACCTATCCCTTTAGAGACAATTATAGCGAAGCTAGTCGACCAAAATTCTTTTCCGGCGCTTGACGGGGAAAATGATTTACATTGTAATAGACCTATATCGTGGTTGGAAATTCCGGAGGTTGCTAGTAAAATTTCCGAATTGAACGCAACCTTAGAATTGGAAAGAGTGGGCTTTCGAGCGGAAAAGAAAAAACTTTTAGAGGAGATAAATCTCAAATCTACTTTTTGTTGGGAAATTCCAGAGGTTGCTGATAAAATTTCTAAATTGAACACAACTTTGGAATCAGAAAGAGTAGGTTTTCAAGCAGAAAAACAAAAACAGTCGGGTGTCGTATTCATGGCAGAACAGGAATCATGGCTCAAGGATACCTCTGAAAGTGAAAACGAAAACCTGGCTCTCATGGCAAATGTCGTAGCTGACTCTGAAGATGAAGCACATACCACTGCAGCTACTCTCCCAACTGACTCATCTTCTGAGACTGAGATTGCCTTCCAAGTGGAAAAAGACGTACTTCTGACAGTCATATCGACACTTGAAGACCATATCAACAATCCCATAGGTTTCTGCTCACAACCGCCTCCAGCTGAGTCGAAACTAGAGGCATCACTTTGCAAGACAATGAAAGGGAAAGAAAAAGCCACAAGAGACGACTTGCTATTTGAAAAATATGCTTCTCCTTCAAATCATTACTATTCCTACGATGATGCACTTGCCCTAAATTCTCGTTTCAGACTAACAAGTGCCAGCACAATCAAGAACGATGCACGCTTCTTTGCTAAGTCAGGCTTGCAAACTCAACCAGACAAGACACAAACAAAAGGAACGACTGACTTTCTAGCTGAAATCTCGCATCTCCAGAACATCAATAAATTACAAGCAAAGGAACACCAAAATCAAATTGAAATCTTCAAGTTCGAAAAAGAGAAACTACTAAGTGAAATTTTCCTCCTAAGAAATCTCAACGATCATTCATCTGAAGTTGGTTCTTCTTCGACTTATGATTTAACTCCTAATAATGTGTCAAATTTAGCTACAAGCAAGAAACTAACCAAGAAGACGAAGACGATGGACTGGGTCAGGAAATCAAAATCTAAACCCTCTCCTACCAAGGCTTTCTACTCTACAAACTATGCTTCTGATGAACATAACTTCATTTCATCGAAGACTATTAAGCATTGTGATGTTTCCCGTTTTAATAAATCTAATATTTATAAGGTGCATCATACTTCTACTCGACAGCCATCATCTCATGCAAGCCACGTCTCGAACACTCCCGTATTCAATCGATTGATGCATAAGAACTCAACAGGGTATAGTCCTAATGTTAAACAAATTTGGGTGCCCAAGCAAAAACATCACTCCACATCCCCTCAACACTCAAAACAAGAATTGAAGCTATGGATTCCTAAATCACAAATCAAATTGAATAGGACTTCAAATGATGACTTAGGAGCAATATCTGAACCAAATGTGCTTAACTTGTTTTCTGCTAACAAGGGAGGACCCATCCAAAAATGGGTACCAAAGGCCCGAGAATATTTTGCAGATCTCCCAGCATGAGTAGGTACTATGAGAGCTGCTCCACACTCATGACTGGTATGCGACGAGGGCAGCTAAATATTCCAGCGTGTATGGCATATCGGGTTGCTCCACAGACACGACTGGTTAGCGATGCGAGCAACTAATCGTAGGTAAATTCTATATATATGCATTCCATAGTTAAACTTTTGGCATGCGTATCGAACTGAAAAGACTATATACCTACTTTGAAACTAAAGGGTACATTATAGTTATGCATGCTTCAAAAAGACTTTAAATTCTAAATTTTTGCATGCATACATGAGCTGAAATGCATTAAATACCATGTTATAGGTACATTTCATTATGCATGGATCTTAAAAATTTTCGAGTTTAAATTTTCTGTATGCATATGATCTGAAGCGCATAATACCTATTCTAACTTTAGAGCGACAAAAAACGTACATTCTAATGCATTCTTAAAGAACAATAACTCTTTAGTTTGCATCTGCTTTGAAAATAAATTAATACGTTCACGCTTATTTAATTGGGAGAGAATTTACATGTTTAATGTGCATGCATTGAGGGGAGCTACTCTTTTTTAAAGAGAAGCAACTCTTATATTTGTCTTAAGGGGAGCAATAACTAAATTTTTTAGGGGGAGCGAACTTAATGTGTGAACTTAGGGAAAGAGATTCTCGAACGATAATTTTAATCCGAATATGCATCTTTTGAGGGGGAGCAACTCGGTTTTAAGAAGCATGCTTTGAGTAGGAGGATTTAAAATATATATCTATATCTTTATCTATATATAATATATAAATAATATAATATATAGTTACTATTACATTATTAATAAGATAATACATATATATATATATGAAAAAAAAAACAACAAAAAAAAGAAGAAAGAAAAGAGAAAGAAAGGCCTCAAAAAAAAAAAAAGAAAAAAAAGAAAAAAGAAAGGCCTAATACTCTCGTAATCTTGCTTCAAAAGAACTCCCCTGTCTTCCAAAGATAAACTTCAAGCACGAATCTCAAGCCTACAAGAGTTCAAGAATCCAAAAGGCGTGACAACCGTACACTATCACGAAGATGATCTCAACCGACCTGCTCCAACTCGCTGATCAAGCAGCACTCACCAAATTGACGGATGCATGGATTCTAAGTTCCCATGGTTCAGTCAGACCAAACTGAACCTAACCCCGGAACGTAGCCGAGTGTTAGTGAGGATTCAAGTTCATAGAGCTACCCCTATTTGGAAATTCTTGACAAGACCGAAGAGCGGAAGATACAAAATTCCCTTAGTCACAAATTACTCGGACCAACCCCCATAGGTACAGGTGCTAATTTTATTAGCCCCGGGTAGAAGTCGTCGCATTAGGTCCAACGGCGCATGCACAACCAAGCCTTACCCACTCATCGATCTCTCAATAGACCGATGTTTCACTAAATCACGGGGAGCCGCGTAATCTATCACTGCTTCACTTGGAAGCAGGAGATATTGAACTAAGTGGTAGTCAGCCCCACACCACTGAATTTTATTGATCACATCGAGTCTAGTGTGTCCTCACATCCAAATGCTTTTATATCTTTTTAGGACACATACACCTTTTTCTTATCTGGACTTTGTGACCAGATCAGAACTTTCGTAGACATGTCCTACTACGACATGCTTCGATGATCGAAAGGAAGTCCTACCGTTGCTACATCAAAACAACAACGGTTTCAGGCCATCGTCTATGAGTTATGCTCCTAGATTGATGTTAACGGGACGCCTATGTGGCCCCGGTTTATAAAGCCCTGTTCTAACAGGCCACGTCTCAGAGTTTAACTCTGAAGTCGTGTCGACGGATTGCCTTTGTGGCTCTGTCAGGTTATTCCCCAACCTGAGCACCTACCATTTCCGCCGCGCATACCACTGTGAAGATAGGCTCTCATGTAATTGATGGAAAAATCCGAAGGAGCCGAGACACATTTTCGGAAAATACACACTACGTACACCTTCTTCTTGTCCCGACGACGCGATCTTTTTTGCCAAAGACGATGCCCCATTTTGACCTATCGCATGACGATCTCCCAGCTCGATCTTCATGAGGGGGAGGAGTACTAAAGCAAAATGGGAGCAACACCACGACAAAAGTGCAATATAGATCAGAAAATGCCAAATCTCAAGCGTCGCCAAGAATCGAGCGATGACCACAGAGTCCAACAATTGAAGTTGTCGTCTCATGTACGACTCTCCGATTTTAAAGAAACTCCCCAATCACAACACAAGGTTGAACGAACGTAGGGGGAGTTGTCGCCTCATGTACGACTCTCCGATTTTAAAGAAACTCTCCAATCACAACACAAGGTTGAACGAACGCAGGGGGAGTTGAGCTGCAATCGAACGGAGAGATCGGACTCAAATGACAAGATACGATCAACAACTTCAGCATGGACTTCAAGATCAAAACTCCCAATCCCAACACAAGGTTGAACAAATGTAGGGGGAATCGCGATTATCGAAGGGAGAGATGGAACACAAGAAGAGAAGATCAGAACACGGTGAGCTTGGATCTCCTAAAGAAGAGGTCACAAGACAAGATAAAGGAGGAGGTGAATGAAGAAGAACATGCATGCAAATGCTTTCGCGTACACAACTCTGATACGTGTTCTTTGAGGACTCAGTACGATCACAAGACGAAGATAACCAGCGCTGAATTGCAAATTGAACACAAAGGGGGAGATTGTTAGGAATATTTTATTGTGTTCAATTAAATCAGGTTATCTTAATCTTGTAGTTTTATTCTGCCCTAGGACTCAATTGTAAATATACCTAACTTGTGGGTATATTAGTTAACTTGGGCCCATTAGCCCATTAGGGCTTATGTATAAATACCCTAAACACATTAGTGTTTAGGGTTGCTGAATCATAATTGAGTTGACGACTTTTCTGAAGAACTCGCGCGCTCTCGTTCCAACTCTACAATTCGTCTATCGGTATTACTTTGTTTATTGCTTCCGTAATTCATCGTACATGTAATACTAATCCATTGATTCAGTACAAGGTTGGATAAAATCGGCCTAACATAACCATTGTCAAATTCTTTTGGCACCATTCTTCTTCCCTTTTTTGTACGACAATAACATGAAAACAAAGTAAACTATGTCCGTCGTGCAATTCCAAAGGTCAATTGCGTGCACGTCCAGCAAGAAACGAATTTGTGATAAACCGATACTGAAATTAAACAAACCAAAGGATCAAGTTTACATTCAATTACGTCCCCCTAATTACCAAAAAATGCCAAGTCAAAGAAAGAAAAAAAGATTCCAACCACGATTGACATCACTATATACAATACAAAGACAAACCCAATCAACTCAATCGTCAATTATTTGTCTATAAACGTCCGAATCAAAGAATTAATAATCGGCAATAAACATCAACTCGAATGTCCACCCTTCGGACAACGATAGATACCTAAAACGAAACTCAACGACACTCGGGTCAAATACCACAAACTCCCATTAACGGGTCGACTCCGAACCGCCCAAAACCATGTGATAAGCTTGACCGGGGCGGGCAAATTCTACCCAACACAGTAAGAAACTGACAACAACAACAAACACAATTCCATTAAAAATAAAACAGGGCAATGAAATGAAATGCTCCTCCCTCTCAAACCATAATTACATTAAATACATTAGACATCAAACTAAAACTGAAGTAATTCAAACTTGTCCTAAATCCTCAGACCAGCAAAACCAAGAACAATCCCTTCACACTTAGTCATCGAAGCCAACTTACGCCATCCCGAGGACGACCCCTCAAGCGCCAGCGCCTCGACATCGGCCGTCGCCTTAATACCCCAATTCGTCCCATCGCCGGGGAGAAAAACGCCCCCGAAGACGTAAATCTCGTCCCCCACGCCGACCATCCCAAACCCGACCTTCCTCCCACACTCCGACCCCAACGCAGCAACCACATCACTCGAATCCCGACCCCGCCTATAAACCCGCCCGCGCCTCACGACGTAGAGCCCGCCCCGAGCCACCGCCACGGGTCCGTGGACCCACCCGCCGCACCACTCCTCCTCCCGAACCGCCCACGCCGAACCCTCCTCCTCCAAGACCTGAACCGCCGACGATGAGCCCCTGCCGAATACGTGGACCCTCCCGTCAACCACCGCCCCGCAGCAGACCGAGCCGCAGGCTCGGTTCAGGTCGGGCAGCGGGGCCCACGAGTCCTCCTCGGGGTCGTACACCTCGGCCTTCGATATCGACTTTCGACATGTGGCGAACCCGCCGGCCACCACGATCTTCCCGTCGAGCTCAACGCAGGCGAACATGGCCCGGGATCGATCATGGGCGCTCGGGCCGACCACTGCCTTGTGATGGGGTCGAAGGACCACACCTCGTTGGTGGAGAACCGCCCGTCCTGGTCGCCGGTCAGTAAATCGATGGCGTCGCTGCCCCCGCCGAGGACGTAGAGCCTTCCTTGGGCCGAGACGGTCCCAAAGTGGGCTAAGTAAGGGAGGGTCGAGGGGAGGCGAGGGAGGGTGGTCCATAGGTCATGGGCTGGGTGGTAGGCCTGCCATAGGTGGCTGGGCTCGCAGGCGCTGACGAAGACGAGCTCTTCAGTGCTTTCGACTTCTCGGCGGGCTCGGAAGAGCTCCGGGCTGCGGACTGCAGCCCGCCACGAGCGCGAGACGAGCCCGAGGTTGCGGTGGAGGTGGAGCGGGACCCGCGCCAGGCACCTTAGGGCTACTTCGTCGGGGAGGCCTTCGATGAGCCCGGGCGTGGCTGTGGGACCCGATTTTTCTTGGTGGGGACGGAGGCGAACCATCTGACAAAAATAGAGAGAAATTTGTTTCTGGGAGTCTCTGGCAAATTTATAGATTCTGTGTAATAAACTTACTTCAGTCATAGCACAAGAATTGCAGGCTATTTCAAGTGGGTCTACAAATGCTCGACAAGAAAGATGGGCGTTTTTTAAGACATATTGTAACGCTAGAACGACACACAGGGATGACTTGCTTAGTTCGACGGCTCATAAAAAATATTATATGACTATCTGCAATAAATTGCTTATCGGCGAAGGGGAAAGCGATTCCTTCCTATTCTTTAATGAGAAAGAAGGAACAACTTTTGCACGGTATTTATGGAGCAAGAAAAAACTACTCGGCTTAGGTATGCGCTCACGTAGACAGAGTTAGAAAGCTAGAAAGGTTTTACGTCTCTTCGGCATTCAGGACACGTTAGTAGTAATGCAACTACAGTGACAAATGTTCAACAACGCTTGACACCTAGTGGACAAATGTTCGAACATAGTTGACACTTGGCTTCGACTATGCTTGATGATCGATACATAGTACGACAAAGTAACTCGGCCGACGCCGTGCAATAAATGCTAATTTATCAGGCTAATGTGAATGTGAAGAAGAAAAGTTAGGACTAATCAATCGAAGATATCATATCTAACTGCTGCATATCAGTGGTCATCACATAATCAACACAAATCAGAGTTGCAAAATCGATTCTCTTACAACTAAGGAACATTTTAGATGCACCAAAAACACCAATCAGCTCCCATTTAACCGTGGATTGAAGAAAGCGATCATCAGACATACGTATACAGGGGAATCGTAACATTCGACCAATCATATATAACTGAAGTACATTCACCGATTAGCTGCACTAAGAGATACATACAGAGGCAAGCATACTCAGTTTTATACATATAAACCACCATCGAATGAGATCAAGAACTATTAGACAACTCCTGCCCACTAAATTGAACAGCAAAAAGATCAGGAGATTCCGAAAATAAATACAACACAGCTACAAAAAAAAGATCACCTTAAAAACGAAAAACCCAGCCAAGCACGCGAGATTCCAGCCCTCGCTAACACTAGTTCTTCCCCAGAAAACCAAGGGATTAAAGAAAGATTGCCGAAAATTTTTTAATCCTTTATGAAATTGGATCCCGGGTTTTTACGCATCAGCCAGATTTCTGAACGGAATGTAGCTCTTTGGAGATTACATTGCAGACACTTCAAAAGTAAGAACAAGAAGCGCCCAAATGTTGAACTGTAGAATAATGTGATGAAAATCAGGTGAAAATAGTTCTGCCCTAAATTGTCCTTGACGATGTTCCACTCCACGTGATTAATAGAATTAAATTCATTTTAAGAAATTAATTAACATTTATTACCAAAAAATGGACTTAAAAAAATTGAAATTTCTTATTTTGTATTAAGGCTGCGTTTAGTTGTCTGTATAAGATTGTCTGACATAATTTTATCTCAAGTTTATAATCTTGATATTTGTATGAATGATATGTTCACTTCGTAATTTTAACATCAGTATATATTGTTTTTATCTTGTTTAGTTTCCAACATAATAAATATATTGTCTCCATATTATTTGTAAATTTACTAAAGTAACCTTTATTTCATCAATACATAGTTTACAACATAATTATTTTGAATATCGAAAAATATAATATATGGATGTCAATTTGATCGTCATGAAATAAGGAATAAATTAGTGGTGTTTATTTATTTTTATCATATAAACCACATGAAATAAAAATAATTTGATTGGGTGGGTATATTGGTATTTTTGCTATTAGTAGGGGGTTTGGGATACTTATCTCACATTGGACCCTTAGATAAGTTATCATGTGTATATTGGATTATTAAAACGGGCTTGTTTATTATACCGGGCCTTACAGATAAAATATTTTGCAAAGTGAACAAGATAAACGTGGATAAATAAGCCTTTATCTTGGGTTATCCAATAAACTAAACGCAGCCTTTATTGTTAGCTTATAAGTTTATTTTGCATAACAATATGCTAAATATTCAAAGATTCTTCCTCATCAAGGATATTTATTTTCCACACACAATACAAAGTAGTACATACGTATAAAAGGATCACAACCGAAGATGAATGAATAATAGGAACGAAGTAATTAAATATTTATAAAGAGAAACTTCAGTAAATAAATCAATGAATAAGCAGCCATAGCCATGGTAGCAACCACCAAGCACAAGGAGGAGGCAACATTGCTTCCATCAGCCGAGTTGGTGTTAGTTCTCGGAACTGCCTTGGACCCTGTTAATTTAATAAGTATTAATATCGATTTAAAATCCACATATATAATATTACTTATTCTATATGTAATAGAATATAATATATAAAATACCAGTTGGAATAGAAGAAGGTGTTGTAGTAGTAGTAGTAGTCGAAGTTGGAGTTGAATCAGATGGCTCATTCGATGTGTCTGAAGGCGAACCCAACGGCGGATCTACATGGTGGCCGAGGGGCATAGTACTATATGTGTAGTATATGTTATATTACATGTAAATATAACGTTTACACTAAATTCAACCAAGTATAGCATGTAATCTAGTGGTCAGTTTGTTTTCTTCCACTTGTCATACTTGGGTTCGAATCCATGTAGTATTGCTTTTAAGTATTTTCTTTTAGCTAATATATATTAAATAACAAAATTAATACTCAGTTTGACTCTCTCTCACACACACCTTTTTTATCTATTTGAATTAATTGTTTGGTTTGGACTAAATTAAATATATTTGTTTAACTTTCTTTTTTACTTTTTTTATTCTAATTATTTTAACATATCATAACAATAAACTAACAGTAAATAAATAATTATTTCTAGAACCCTAAAAATAAAAACTATCATTTTTAAATCAATATTATTTAAAAAAATTTACTATGAACAAGATAAATGAATGTTTTTTGTTATTTAATTTAATCAATGCACGACCTTCCTGATTAAAAGTTCTAAACTCGTCATGGACTTTCAAAATTTTAATTTGATTAGCCTTATTAAAATTAAAACAACTATTTTTTGTTATATATAAAAAAAATATCAAACAAGTACTACAGTTTACCTACACACAACATCTGATTTGTGTTATTTCCTCTTATATTTACAAGCCATTGAAACTATTCTTTTCTTGTAAGATGATTTCAAGTGATTTTTTTTGGGTGCTATTGATGAAGATATGGGATGTAAGTGTAGAGAGAGCTTCGTTTCGTTGCATGAGTGTATATATATGGTTAGATGACTATATTTGATATCTTTGATTGGCTAACAAACACTACCTCTTTCCCACTTAATATTTTCCAAAAATTAGTGGACACGATTAAGAAACTACATTTTTTAATATTATAGTACACTTTTAAGGAATTGAGAGAGAAAATTAATTAGTGGGCACGCAAATAATATGCTTTTTTAAAATATAAATGGTTGTAATTAATTTAATTATTGGAATTATTTTTTACCAAAGTAAAATGTGGAGAATTATGTGGGACGCCCGAAATAGAAAGATGGGAAGAAATAAGTGAGAGGGAGGAAGTGTAAAAAATTATCATATAATAATGAAGGCTTTTGGTGTACCAAGCTTAACTAATCGTTATAGCGGTTCTTCTATTTGAATTTAAATATGTTGTAACGTGAGCATACAGAAAATAAGTTGGCTCTATATATGTATATACACTTCATTTCAGCGGTTAACGAAAGATCGCCAAATGATTTGTATATATGTGGATGGAACATATAAATGACTAAAGATTGCATTATGTAATAATATATATCTTCCAAGGTTAATAATATTTCATAACTGTAATACCCCTAGCTAGGTAATCTCAATCATATTAACATATTATTATACATAATTATTAAGCATAATTTCACTAAATCCATAATGGAAGTAATTATAATATAATATGAAGAAACCTATTAATTACCAATACCCAAAAAAAATAACCTCGCCACAGACAACACACTTTCTTACACACCACTAAATTAGAAACAAGTTAGCAAAAATAAACCATAATAATGGCTGCTGCGAAATCAGTGCTGGCCCTCCTCTTCTACACCATTCTCATAGTACTATCAGGTAACACAAATACTTCCTTGCAATAAACACAAATAAATAACTAAATAAAATTTTAATTTGTTCTGTAGTCGACAAAGCCATGGTGGCGAATGGGAAGAAGTGCACGGAAGGTCTTCCATGGGTGGAAGTAAGATTCTGCGATAGGGGAAACGTCGAAAGGCCCGGCCCGTGTTGGAGCGCTTGCATTCAACGCCATGGAGAAGGCGTAAAAGCTTGGTGCCAAAGCCCGCCTTTCCCGGGCCCACCTGGCGACGTTTGCTTCTGCGAATGGCATTGCCGATGAGTTCATCCTCGTACGTATACGATATCATATTATGTAGTAATATTATCCCCGCTAATTACGATCTTGAGCTTGCTGATCAAATGTGTAATATATAAAAATCAATAATTTTGGGATAACGTTCACAATGGGGATTATATTTCTTCCGAGCATTGAGGAGAAAACTAATTCGAAGCCTTGAAAATCTCTAGAAGATGTACGAATAAGTTGAGAACGTCGACGTACAATACGACCGAAGCCCATATGTAGTCGTCGTACGAATAACGCTTGATCAGCATTTTGGTGTCGTACAATACGTGCGCTGAACAATATCACGGAAATACAGCTGTAGAATACGTTGCTCGCCTTCCCCATTGGATAGAAAATCTGAAAAAAAATAGAATAAAATTACGTTCGAAACAAATCGTAGATAACAGTAATTTACGTACCTGAAATATGGAAAACATCAAAACTATGATCAGAAGGCTCCAAAAAAAAGGTGCAAGAAAGCTGAAGTCATGGCCTTTCTTTGCCGCCCAGAATGTGTACGCCGTTAGGGTTAGGGTCACTAACGCAGTTGCGATTAATGTCTCGATAACTACTTTACCTGTCGCATATTTTTCAGACAAGATGGTTAGTTACAGAAATTCGAGCAACGCTTAAACCAAGGAATCGCGAGAAAAACTTACCGCTATAATACGAACACAATACGCCTACAGCTGAACCGAAACCTAGCGTGTATATCGCGAGCAAAACATAGTTCCAAGGATGTTTGTGTCTGAAGCATATCAGTAGACATGGGACTAGACAGAAGATAAAAGGGACATGACATTTATATTACTATACTAGCTTGAGTTTCAATTGAAGACAAAGTTTACTTTTTTTCGGGCTTACCGATGAGAAATAGCACTGTGAGCGCAGCAGAAGAGGCGGGGCCGACCTTTGTGTTTTGAAAGAAGTAGGATAAACTTGGCACAGAATTAACTGTAAGTGAGACGCCTACGGTGACAAGAAATTGAACGGTGAGGATCGAATAGACTTTCCTGATAAAACCCCATCTGAGTTCTGGGCTTTCTTGCATCTGAGGATAAAGAAGAGGGCTTGCTGCTGATTCGATATCTCCCTTCTCATTCGACATTGTTGAGGGACACAAGAAAAAACCTCAGCCTTAACTTTGTTCAAGATTGTCTTATCTTTTTTGTTAAGAGTACTTCTTTCAAGACTTGTTGTAAGACAAGAAATGAAAAGTCTTTCTCCCATGTGAAAAGCTTAGTCTGCGTTTCTGCAAGTGGTTGATGATTATGATATTGTAATATAAGGTCATGGCTTATAGCAGCCATCGTTGGGCATTGACCATGACTCGCCACGCTAGAGAACGTAAAGATCTTGGAGTAGTTAAAGAACACTCAATGGTAATAATATTATAAGTAGACATTATGACTTTGACGAAGCAATAACTGTATATTCTCCCACCACTTGCAAAGACGGCGATTGTTCTTTATTATTGACGCTTGCATGTGGGGGTAGTACTTTTATAATTCAAACTCTCCTTCAAAGTTCTAACCATTTGTATTTGATTTTATTGATCCCCTTTCACATTATTCCCATTCAATCAATTCAAAAAGCCTCTTCGTTCATATTAGAAAGCGGTCAACATATAATCACAATAGATGGATTACAAACTTATTTATTTATTTATTTAAGCGATATATGGTTTAATTCCCAACGTCACATGGTTGATTCATTTTGTGTATGTTCACGAAATCCATGAAAATGAAGTGATTTAATTACAGATTTTGTAATCCGTGTAATCCATGAAAGCAAGAACAGCAAAAAGAAAACACATTTCATTTCTAATATAAATTCGCAACTCGTTTTTATTACAAACACTCGAAGAAATTAAATAAATGAAAATGGCTGCTGCGAAATCAAAATTAACAGTTCTGAGAGTCGTCTTCTACGCCGTTCTCCTACTATTATTATCAGGTAACAACAATCACACACGCACATATCTGATTATTTGCATGTGATAAATATATACAAATAATACAACACATTTTCAATTTGATGAGCACAGTTAACGATAATGCGATGGTTGTGAATGGAAAAAAGTGCACGGAAGGTCTTCCATGGGTGGAAATAAGATTCTGCGATAGGGGAAACGTCGAAAGGCCCGGCCCGTGTTGGAGCGCTTGCATTCAACGCCATGGAGAGAGCGTCAAAGCTTGGTGCCAAAGCCCACCTTTCCCGGGCCCGCCCGGCGACGTTTGCTACTGCGAATGGCATTGCTAGCTGATGATAATAATTATAATCATTTGTCCTCGTTATAAATTCTATGATATAGTATTAATATCGTCACAGTTTTTTACTACTGTTACTGCGCCTGCCCATATCGATTCGAAATTAATGGAGGAAATGCTTATATAGCATTATAGCCACACATCAATGATATCTCAAGAACTTGAAAGAATAATGAGGAGTGCATTGAAATATATATGCTGGAAATAGGAAAACGGTAAATCATCAACCTTAGGGTTTCCAAACACTGATGAAAGGAAGGGAAAAAAGGGAGTAAAGTAATAAAGGAGCGCTCATCGTCTCCCCTCTGAATACTTGTTGGAGTAGTTGGACAAGAAAGAAAAGAGAACTTGCCATGCAAATATAGAGTGCGAAACCTCAGTTTAGATTGTAAGTTTTTGCTCCAATGTGTAGAATAATAACCTCGTTTGATTTCACGAATCTTACGATACGTACCTTGCGACTCTCTCATGCTCTAATGTATATAACGAATATGCCAAACATTTTATTTCCTTTCATCGATGAAGTAATCGATCGAAATTTTATTGTAGTACTACAACTTGGGCGTCCAAACAGAGAGGATGATAAAAGGTAAAAAAGTAGTAAACGAAGCCTTAATAATAATCTTCATCGGAGAACTATAACAGCCGTGATGTACTCTACCTCTAATACGAGCCTGTTAATGGCGTCTAGGTACAAACTAATCCAAGCCCAAAAGTAGTCTTCGTACGTATAATATCGCTTGATCATCCTATCCGTTTTGTGCACGACCATTCCGCTAAACAAAACCACGAAAATCCCGCTCCATATTGCGTAGCTCGCCTTCCCCATCGGAAAGAAAACCTAAAAAAATTTTAAAAATAAAAAAGAACTTTCATGTATGTAAAAAACACTGTCTGAGAAGATATGGTCGAAAGGCGATGTACCATGTAATAATATAATACGTGCCTGAAATATTGTAAACGTCAAGGCTATGATTACAAGGCTAATCAAGTAAGGGAAACGGAAGCCAAAAACAGCTTCGCCTCCTCTCATTGCCTCCAAGAATGTGTATGCTAAGAGGCTTACAAGAACCACCGTGATTGCGATTAGTGTCTCATAACAACTTTACCTGCCACAAAATGGTAATTAGGTTAATGGGAAAATTATAAAAATGGGTCACTAAGTATGTCAATTTTCGATTTTGGGTCACTACGTTTGCCAGTTACAAAACTAGGTCACTAAGTATGTATATAGCAACAAAATTGGATCACTGACCCATTTTTTCTTATTATATACATACTTAGTGACCCAAATTTGTAATGATGTATATACTTAATGACCCTGTTTTGTTACTATATACATACTTATTGAACTAGTTTTGTAACTAGTTACTCAATTTTATTACTATATATACATACTTAGTTACCTAGTTTTATAACCGACAAACATAGTGATCCAAAATAAAAAATAGTATACTTATGACCCATTTTTTTATAATTTTGCCTATCATCATTTTGTCTGAATTTTTTAAGTTCTGAGCCACTCTATCAACCCATGAAAAACTTACCGTCAATATACGAACATAATCCGCCCACAGCTAAGCCGAAGACCAAGGCATATGTCCCTAGCAAAACGCAGTTCCATGGATATGCGTTTTGGTAGACTAGCAGGAGACAAGGAACTGGAGCAAGAAGAAGAAGATAAAAGGAGACATATTATTAAATGAGTTTGATATGAGTTCAACATTAGTACAAAAAGCACGTCAATGATGATGAATGTTTTGTCCTCTTTCTTTTTGTGGGATTACCGATTATGACAAGCAATACGAGGATAACATAGGTAGCCAGGCCAAGCTTGGTATGAAAGAAGTTCGATAAGCTGGGCTCAGAAGTAACTGCAGCTCCAAAGCCAATGGCGACTAGAAATTGAACGATAATGATCGAATAGACTTTCCTAAAAAAAAAAAACCACACTAGTTCTGGGCTTTCTTGCATTCGCAGATACACCAGGACATCGTTCCCCCCACTAAACATTTTTGTTCAAGAAGCAGAAAAAAATCTCACCTTTGCTTTTTACTCGAGATTTTGTTTTGGAGTAGTTAGACTGCGAAATGAAAGGGGAACTTGCCGGGCTATTATTGTTAGACTAATCTCAAAGCGGACCCATACGAAGGAAATTAAGGAAGGCATGGAAATGAATAGTTAAAAAAAGTAAGAAAAAGGAGGCGATCAGTGGCTGCGCATGCATTCTAGTCAAGGCTTAAGTTCAACTATAAGATATGATAAGATTTCATGTTATCTCCTTATGTAACATATTATATATATGTGCTATGTACAAGAGAGAATGGTGTGGAGAGTGAGTTGTGCGTGAGTGAGGGGAGAAAAAGAAAAAGGCACGTTGCCTTGTGTGTGCATGTAGTGCAGAGTGAGATAAGAAAAAAAAAAACTCAGCAAAGAAAAAAAAACATTTCGTCCTCCATCATCTTCTCTTCATTCGATCTTAAAAATAAACATTTAACAAACAACAAAATGGTATCAGAGCCGAAGGTGTCAACGGAGCCGACAGAGCATGTTGCCAGAGCCGACAGAGCCAATGGTGCCGATGGTGTGGAAGCGGATATTATTTGCCTACATGTTAATCCCGCAACTCAGCGAGAATAACTCCGCAAGGTGGAGCGTCGTAATGAAAGCTCTGCTAAAATCGAAAGGCTTATGGGAAATAGTCGAAGATGGGTATTCATTAGATACAACGAAGTATAAATAATCACAACGGAAGACGTTGGGAGCCGCCGTAAGAGAAAATGGTCTCGCGCTCCAAGTCATCTACGAGGCATTAGCTATTACCGATTTCGGACCGATAGGCGCAACGAGAAAAGCCAAGGAAGCCTGAGATCTGTTGGAGAAAGCATACAAAGACGTTGATTACACCAACCAAGTTCAGCCACAAAAACTGGGCGAACTTACAACGACGAAGGAGGACGACAAGAAGGTTGAAGGCGAACACGTACGAGAAGATGGTGACGCCGAGACCGAGCGTGATAAAGATCACGCTGAGCCGGTGGTTGAAAAGAAAAAAGTCGAACCACCACTAAAACTCCAGAAGGGAAAAGAAGAAGGCGAATCATCAAAGATGAAAGCCGATGGCGATGAAGATGAGGAAATATATCCAAAGGCCGAGGAGCCAACTCACGGTGAAGGCGGAGCGTCAAAGAAAGACGCAGGTGAAGAAAAGGAGAAAAAATCTCCAAAGGCCTAAAAGGCCGTGAAAGAAGAGAAAAAGACTGAAGCAGCCGTTGAAGTGATAAAAGAAAATATCACGCGTGAAGTATCCACCACCACTCCACCAACGAAATCTCCCTACGAGGAGGAGCCCTCACAGCTCGAGAAAGAGAAGGCAGTCGAAGAGACGCCGCCACGACAACCACCTGGGAAAGTCGAGGAGATCGACGCGAATACATCGAAAAATGTCGATGAGATGAAAAACACGGCTGACGATGCCATGCACACGTCGTCGGAGGAAGCTTATACCCATGAGGCGAACGAGGAAGCCATAGAGACACACGAGATAGTATCCGAGAAAGGCGTTGAGGCAGTTGAAGAGACAACCCAGCAGGCTGAAGAAGCCATGCGAGGAGAGAACCAGGAGCGCGGCGTAAAAGAGGCGACCGACGCAGTCATGACGAAGGTCCAGCGACATGTTGATCGCAAAGTCGCTAAACAAATGATTGGAGAACCTATCAAGGTCAGTCCTACCAACAAAGACCATGCTCACGAAGAAAAAGTACGTGCGAAGGACAAAGAAGTAAAAGAATGGATTAAGGAGAGAAATAGCCTTGAGGCCTACATGAATTTCTTGAGAAGCCGAACCAAGCTCGCCAGCAAATTAGAGGCGGACGAGAAAGACGAGAACGCGACAACAGTCGAGCTGGTGAAAGATAGCTCGATGACGAAGGAAGAAGAGGCGACTGACATGAAGGAGACCTTCGACATGCTGACGAAGGCCAAGCCACCGAAGGCGAAATATCTGGTCGCCATACCGAAGAATCTTGAGTACGACAAAACCCACCGAAAAATCGCGGAGGAGGTAAAATATAAATTAGAAAATGTGTTCGTAAAAAATGTCTCAATAGAGGTGATAAATGAGAATGAGCTTGTTAAGAAGCGTGACGAAGCCGACACTGCGATTTTTAACGACGAGGTGACGAGCTTGAAGGACTACGTCACAGAGATGAAAGAAAAATACGATGATATTTATTTCGCCGAAGAACCGAACCAAAGGCCAAAGATGGTCCAAGAAGAAGTACTAGTGGTAGACTCTGGGTGCTGCTTAGTGACAGACGAGTACGATCAAAGGAAGGTGTCAGACGAACATCGGAAAGGTGCTAGATCTAAGGAAGAACGGGTTCACAGTAATGCATGGTTTGGGAAACACATGCTGAGCATCGAAGCGAAGTGCTTGAAGACGTTTGTTGACGGCAAGTGGCGAGCCGCGACAGACGACATGCGAAAGAGAGTTAAGTTTAAGAAATGCGAAAGATCGGACCCTTTGAGATTAAAGGGGAATTTGTTAGACTAATCTCAAAGCGGACCCATACGAAGGAAATTAAGGAAGGCATGAAAATGAATAGTTAAAAAAAGTAAGAAAAAGGAGGCGATCAATGGCTGCGCATGCATTCTAGTCAAGGCTTAAGTTCAACTATAAGATATGATAAGATTTCATGTTATCTCCTTATCTAACATATTATATGTATGTGCTATGTACAAGAGAGAATGGTGTGGAGAGTGAGTTGTGCGTGAGTGAGGGGAGAAAAAGAAAAAGGCACGTTGCCTTGTGTGTGCATGTAGTACGGAGTGAGATAAGAAAAAAAAAAAACCACAGCAAAGAAAAAAAAAAAACATTTCGTCCTCCATCATCTTCTCTTCATTCGATCTTAAAAATAAACATTTAACAAACAACAATTATATAGTGCAAAAAAGCTTTGTCTGTGTTTTCTCTTTTCTGCAAATGGTCGATATATTAATATTAGATCCACGGTTTAGTTTAGTCTGCTTTTCTTCAGCAAATGGTTCATATAATAATAAATATTAGGTCATGTGATTAGCAGCCATTGACCAAGACTCGCCAGAGGAAGATGAATACCGACGTGTTTCTTATGATGATAATGTTTACTAAAAATCGTTTGTGCTCTAATTAGATCCACTTGCCAAGATTCGATTTTTATTCTGCAAGTCAACTCCTTCAACGTTCAATAGCTGTAGGAGAAAAACAAAATCGGCCCCCGATCAGTGACACTTCAATGATCAATCCCACATTTAGTTGATCGTATTCACATTTCTGATTCACATGATCAGTTCAAAAACTGCAAAACAAGCCTTCGTAGTTTGTAGATGACAGCTCCTTGGAAGTTCACCAGGCCCGTAGCCGTAGCCAATAGGAGGCCAGTGAGGCGGTCGCCTTGGGCCCAACATCGGAAGGGGGTCCAAAATTTTTTATACATGTATATATATATATTTATATATATAATATATATTATAAAAAAGAATATTATAGTTAAAACTTAAAAAGAAATTTAAAAAACTGTGAGTGGACTGCACAAGTTAATTGGGCCTTGATGTTAATCAAAGCATTGTAATTTAATAAAAAAATTTATTTCAGCCCAAACAAGACAATACAGCTTTTTATTAAGAAAAAAAAAAAGAGAAAAGAAAACGTGATGTGATATCTTCTTCTATATTCGCTTAGGTCAAAGGATATCGTTATCTAACAAAATCGTTCACTATTTTCTTATGAGACCGACCAGACATCAGTGTGTCCAGTGATCTTTAAGGTATATTATGTTGCTCCTTATTTTATTAATTTATTTGTTTGGCTGCAGGCGCAATTTTTTTTTCTTTCTCGACAAACAATATTTTTATATTTAGGTTAGATTTATTTCATTTTCATGTTTTTTTTTCGGACATTTGAATTATTTTTGCTACATGTCACGTTCTATAAATCTTCTTTGTTCCTAACTGAAAACAGAAGCGAAAAAAGCGAATCGAATTATAAAAATCGAACCGAATCAAATTAAACGGTTCGGATATCGGATTAAGTATTTCCGAATATTCCACTATGAAATATTTATTTTTATTTATTTATTTTAGTTACATTTACCGTTGAAATTTACGCTACAGTATACATATCATATTGTATTTGAAAAAAAAAATAACTGATCGGGGGCACGAAATTTAAGTTTCGGTTCAGACCCTTACTTTCTCACGGCCGTGAAGTTCACAAGTGTGGAATGCTTCAGTCCCATTTCGTTCATCAGACTTTTTTTTTGTTTAATTATTTACTGGGATCGCTTATATATATATAAATACATATATGAGCGCGCCATGGGCCACGTTTGCCCCTTCGAATGGCATTGCTAGTAATACATTTATTTCTTTTCATGGACGAGAAACAATCGACATTATTTTATTGCAATGCTACAACATTTGACTTCACAGTGAAAACGCCTAACAACAGACGATGAAAGGTAAAAAGGTAATAAACGAGAGCCTTAAGAGCATCTCCAATGCAATGCATAAAAATACAGGTAATATTACACAATAATATAGTTGCTACAGTGCTTTTACTCCAACCCAAACTCTATTTTCTACACTAGTTTTCTCTCCAACCCATGAACTCTATTTTTACACTAAAAATCAAATTCCTATATTTTACTATCATAATTGACTTACTATACTTTATTATATAAAATTAAAAATTCAATGTATTTTAATTATTAATATTTAAAATTACATGAATGATAAAATTAGCATATTATTTAAATTTAATTTTATTATATAAATAAAAATTATATTATTTTTAATTTTATTTGTATTATAATAGTGTATCAAATATTTAAATATAACAAAATATGTATTACTAAATAAATATAAATAGAAATTAAAACTCTATTTTTGTGTTAAAAATTGTGCGTACTCTAGATGTAGAGTTTCTCTGCTGATCAACACAATATTTGTGTTAAATATAGAGTCCCGTTGGAGTAGAATGGTACTCTATTTTTGTGTTTTACACAAAAATGAAGTACCCGTTGGAGATGCTCTAATAATAAATTTCATCAAACAAATATAGCAGGAGTACTGACAAACTCTACAGTTAAATACGAGCCTGTTAATGGTTTTTTTAATAAAATAATTAAAAAAATATAAATCATTAACAAAATAATTATGAAATCAAAACCATTAATAAAATAGAGATTTTCGTATACTATTTATACGAGTTACTAACTCGTAAGAACTGTATACGAGTTATTTGTCCGATGTGGCAATGAAATGGGATTTTAAGTAACTCGTATCTATTAGTTACGAATTACAACTTCTTTTTTTTGTATTTTAATTTATTTTATATTTATTAAATATATAATCCACCAAATCACAAAATCATCATTATCTCATGTGATTTACATAATAAAAATCAACAAACGCATCTAATTTATTGTTTGTTTCGCGACGATTAAAATGATATGCATATCTTATACTTTTCGGATATCGAAAATATTTAATCATATTTAATTCCTAACGTTATAAAAATAATTAAATATTTACGATATTCGAAAAATATAAGATATGCATATCATTTTAATCGTCGCGAAACAAACAATAAATTAGATGTGTTTGTTGATTTTTATTATGTAAATCACATGAGATAATGATGATTTTATGATTTGGTGGATTATATACTTAATATATATATATATAATAAATTAAAATACAAAAAAAAAAAAAAGAGAAGTTGTAACTCGTAACTAATAGTTACGAGTTACTTAAAATGCCATCTCATTGCCACATCGGACAAATAAGTCGTATACTGTTACACGAGTTAGTAACTCGTATAAATAGGATACGAAAATCGCTATTTTATTAATGATTTTGATTTCATAATTATTTTGTTAATGGTTTATATTTTTTTAATTATTTTATTAAAAACCCCCCTGTTAATGGCGTCTAGTAGGTAGGTATAAATAAAAAAAAATAAAAAAAAATAAACTATTATCCAAGGCCCCATAAGTATTGTGCACGATGAACCCGCTAACCACTGCAACGATAATCCCGCTCCATATTGCGTAGCTCACCTTCCTCATCGGAAAGAAAACCTAAAAAAAAAAAAAAACCTTCAAGTCAGTAAAAAACACTGCCGAAAAGATCGTCGAAAGCTGATATCATTTTGTATGTAGTATGTACATATACATGCCTGAAATATGGTAAACGTCAAGACTATGATCACAAGGCTCAATACGTAAGGGAGAACGCGTCTCTTTGCCTCCAAGAATGTGTATGCTAAGAGGCTTACAAGAACCACCGTAACTGCGATTAGTGTCTCTATAACAGCTTTGCCTGCAATTAAATGTTAGCAGGCTACCATCAGGTTTGTCTGAATTTTATATTCTGGGTCACTGTGTTAAGTAAGCAAGAAAATCATACCGTTAACATACGAACATAATCCGCCTACAGCTAAGCCGAAAACCAAGATATATATCCCCCGCAGAACGTTGTTCCATGGATCTGCGTTTTGGTAGACTAGCAAGAGACACGCAACTGTGCAGATGATAAAGAGACAATGTGTATGAGTTTTGAGTTCAACATTAGTACAAAAAACACGTCAATGGTGATGAATGTTTTGTCCTCTTCCTTTTTGTGGGCTTACCGATTATGGCAAGCAATACGAGGATAACATAGGTAGCCACGCCAAGCTTGGTATTGAAGTAGTTTGATAAGCTGGGTTCAGAAATAACTGCAGCTCCAACGCCAATAGCGACTAGAAATTGAGCGATGAGGATCAAATAGGCTTTCCTTAATAAAACCCATATGCGTTCTGGGCTCGCTAGCATTCGCAGATACGCCAGAGTTTCATCGATATCCTTCGCCCCACTTAGCATTTTGTTCAAGAAGCAGAAAAAAATCTCAGCTTTACTGTTTTCTCGAGATTGTGCTTTGTAGTAGTTAGAGTGCGGAATAAAAAGGGGAACTTGCCGGGCAATTATTTATTGCGAAAAGCTTTGTCTGTGTTTTCTCTTTTCTGCAAATGGTCGAAATAATAATATTTAGATCCACGTTTAGTCTGCTTTACTGCACCAAATGGTTGATATAATAATAAATATTAGGTCATGGATTAGCAGCCATTGACCAGGACTCGCCAGAGGAGATGAATATCCGACGTGTTTCTTCGATGATAATATTTACTAAAAATATCGTTTGTGCTCTAGTTATGACCTTGACGAAAAATTAGTCCCCACTTGCCAAGATTCGATTTTTATTTTTCAACTCCTTCAACGTTCAAAATCTGTAGGAGAAAAACAAAACTTGCGTACAAGCTTATGGAATGATTAGCTTAAAGAAGTTGGCATGGCACGCCGATTAGTGACACTTCAAATCCCATTTAGCGCATTCACATTTCTGATACAAATGATCAGTCCAAAAAACTGCAAAACAGAGCATTTATTTCGTAGTTTGTAGATGACAACAAAACAACATAGCATACATTATTACAGCATCCACGCAATTCGCACAAAGGAGACATCTTTGTTATTCTTGGGCTGCCCGTAATATGGTGATCAATGCCTGGAAGAGGTTGATGATGTCCAAATAGAGAGCAACAGCAGCCCAAATGTACTCGTCGTAACTGTACCTCTTAATCAGATTATCCGTGTCGTAGATAATGTAACCGCAGAAGATTAAAGCTGCTAAGACGCCGTATATCGTCGCGCTTATCTTACCAAGTGGGAAGAATATCTGCAAAGAAAGAAAAAAGGAAGCATTTTTATTCGAATCACAGCATAAGTAATGAGGAAAAACGAATGGAGTTTCCTATACCTGAATCAGCCCAAAGAGCATGAGGATAAGAAGAGCGCCGAACAAGAAGGGTTCGAGGAAATTGAAATCTCGACCTCTCTTTGCAGCCCAGAAAGTGTACAGAGTGAGACCAACCACAACTACGCCGGTCAGAATAGCAGCTTCGAGAATAATTTTTCCTGCCACCGATTGTTTATCGAGTTTGTTCAGGAAAAAGTGTTCTATTTGAGATGTCTGAATAATTCAAACTGCATGCTAAGGTGTTCTTGCAGTAGAGTTCGAATTTGGAATGCTAATAAACGTAAGAGCACTTGCTTGATCGACGTTTAACCTAATGCATCAGCGCTACTTCCGCTAGGTGTTGATTTGCGTCTTATTACAACTAAATATCTCTGCAAATGAGCAGCACAGAGATTCCAACAGAGTGCATATGCACATCAAACTACCTTAGGTCAACAGCTAATAGGCAATTCTACAAATCCACCACAATCTCAAACATAAATCAGATGATAAAGATAAACCATATTAATAATGAACAGAAAATAAAATCAATCACTGACCGCTGGTGTAGGCACAAGTCAAGCCCAAAGCAAATGCTAACGCCACGGTGAATATGCCCAGCAGGAAATAATTCACAGGATGCTTCTGGTAATAGTAAGATAAAGGGCACAAAGCTGCGATACAAATTCATGAGAGTAATACCAAGAATCAAATATCCCATCAAAAGGCTACAAAAAAAAAAATCGATTTTGAGAAATGCTCACTGATGAAAGGGGTGATTATAAGAACGATGTAGAGGGCGAGACCCAGCCCAGTGCTGGTGAAGAAATGTGAAACTGGATGAACGGTGACTACTATCGAAGCAACTGCGGCGGTGAGAAGCAATTGAACGCTAACGATTGCGTATATCTTCCGTATAAACGACCACCGTAGCTCGACGCTTTCTTGCATCGCTGGGTAAAGCAGCCCGCGCCCCGATTCCACGTCATTCTTCCACATCTTTCAGTAATAAGATCAAGTGAATTTATCGAACCTTTTATCGGAGATGTAATTGCAGGTTAAAGACGAATACGAAGAACTCGAGCTACGCAATTGAGAATATAGAGTAGAAAATGCGTGGCGTGCCTCAGCGGTCTAATCCGATACTTCACGCGACTTCGAGGGATGAATTTGAATACTCTTCAAACAATGGGGACCGAAACGCAAATGGACAAAGTGCGTCCACGTTGCGTCCTGGGGTTCAACTCATAAATAAATAAAGTAAATAAATAACACATGACGAATTATTGCACGAAAACAAAACAGAAAAAGAAAAAAGAAAAAGAAAATTTCTCCGACTCGACGGCGACGCAGTTGGTACGCCGCGCGCCGCCATATTTCTCGGCCGGGGAACTGTCTGTAGCCTGAACACTAATCGCCTACCTCTTCAGCGCACTCGCTCCCTCGCCTGTACTTTTTTAATTACCGATACTGCCCTCAGATTTTCCTGCTAATTTTCGCCCCAGCTCATCGATCTGCGAAAGACTGATACGTCGCTTCCCTTGGAAGGTTGCAGCAGTAGTGATGACGGAACCTGCGCCGTTACTTAGCTCCGTTAAGTCCCTCCTCGACAAGCCACTTCACCAGCTCACTGAAGACGACATTGCTCAGCTCACCCGCGAAGATTTTCGGCGTTACCTCAAGGATAAAGGTAATAAATTATACCAAAGAAAACAGAGGAAGAATCAAGAACAAGTTTTAGTTGTTTTTGTTCCTAAAGGCGGGTTTTTGTTCGACTAGAATTTGAAGCTAGTTTTTGGGTTTAATTCACTCACTAAAGTAAAGTTGATGTAAGCCATGAAACGAGACTAAATAGCTAGACCCTACTCTGTGTCCGACTTGGTAAGTGAAACAAAATTCAGATACGTTAATCTTGATAAATTCACATTAGGCATGATTTTGATTTTAGGAATGAGGAGGCCGTCGTGGAACAAATCACAGGCAATTCAGCAAGTGATAATGCTGAAGTCGCTGCTTGAAACAACGCCAGACGGTGAATCTTGTCCGAGAAAGAGGATTAGGATTCTGCACCACAATCGTAGCTGCAGCAGCGATGCAAATGCTGTTTTGGATAACGTGTGTTAGAATTATTACATGAATCGAAGATGTATCCATGACTTGCACTTGTTGTTTAAGTAAGTGTTTGGTTTTAGCTAATGGGTTGAGTAAATGTAGGTTCGGAAAGATACTGCTGAAGTTCGAGTGACATCGGAGGAATTGACTGCCTTGTCTGGAAAGAATGCGGAGGAATGCGATGTTGACAGCGAACCTTGTACTCATAGGTATGATTCTTCTGTCGTTCTTTGATTAGGGTTGAACATGGATACATTTGATTTCCTACTTCTATGCGACTTCTTAACTTGATGTCTGATTTTGTTGGCTTACTTTCTATACTTAAAGAACGAAAGCTGCGCTTCCAGAAGGACAAATGACGATATTTTATCGTGGCAAAGTGAACGTATACGATGATATGCCAGAAGAGAAGGTACATAACACTCTGTTATCATCTTTCGTTCGTATAACGTTTGTTTGATTGTAGTTCCGTCAGGTGTAAGTGATTTTTTCTCCTACTGATTTGTTTCCTAGGCACAAGCCATTATGCACATTGCTGCAAGTCCTCTACCTTTTCCACGAGAACAGCTGTTCGATGACGATGCAAGAACCTCGCAACCTTTGCCTTGCCTGTGTTCTGCCGTCTCTAAAGCATGCCTAGATTCTCCAGCTGTTTTTTCACCTACTCTGAAAACGGGTGATTGAAACTTGATATAAAATTTGCCAGCCTTGCCTTTCAACTCTGCAAGTTTTGTTTTTTAATTTTTTTCCATCTTATTTATCTTGCAACTATTGCAAGCAGTTATTGAAGGTTCATCATCCCGAAAAGCATTGATCCAAAGATATCTAGAGAAGAAAAAGGACAGGTAAGGTACATGAACAACATCTTGCATACCTTGTAAGTTAGTTGGAGAAGAAGCATAAACATGCTTCGGTCCTTGTTTCTTTCCT